>ML331623.1:0-13311 GCA_005239505.1 Nicotiana paniculata
CCCCAGGATTATATTTGCAACGCCCGCTTAGTCTTCTACAAGACATAGTTGAGTGTGATCAACGACATATTTAATCGGGATCTAGCAGATGAACAGAGTCAGGAAGAGAACATTTATTATGACAACAATGCCGATGAGTCCAGAGATGACACACCCATACCTGATAAGGGTGGTGATGAGGAGGAAGAGAATGATGGACCTGATTTGACAAGGGAGCATGCTCCACCCCCGTTAGACCAAGAGTGTACGAGTCCCAAGTGTCGTTTCATTCAAGTGCCGCCTGACTACGCTATCAGGATCATCCTCATCACGTCGCCTCTTTATCATAGGATGCACTGCAGCATGATCGTTAGTAGTGCTGGCAGTATCGATAGAAAGGGCCATCAGTCCAGTAGTATCCTACAGAAGAATAAGTCAGCTCAGTATATGAAAATATATATTAGAAATGTACGTGTTAAGTCACAAAAACTTAAATTGTCTTACCATAGTTTCGTCGGGCTCCTAAATATAATCATCCGTCACAGCCAGGTCAGCATCGCACAAAACGGCCTCCATAACGAGTGAGGATGAAGCCTTAATAAGAAAATTATAAAGTTATTTATGGGAAATCAATGAGAAAAAAAGAAATTCAAATTTATTAGTAATACAAACATACCTGCACCTATGAAAGATCCCCAGCACCACTCGATGATGAGCCATAACTCAGCCGGCGCCCACTATCCACATCTCGGGTTGGCCGATCCTCAGCAGCAGTCGATGGGTCTGGAAAGTACGCATCCCAATCCTCTCTGGTAATGCTCGTGCCCGTGATCAACAATGGATCTGACGGGGTCACCTGCGAAGTCCCTGGAGTGAGCTGCAGCTGAAGGCTGTATGACGACATGTTGTTGTGATGCTCGTTTGGCTCATGAAGGTCACTCGGCAGATCAGCTCCAACATCCTCAACAAGTGCCTCAACGCCCCCTTGCTGGGGACCACCTTCTCGCCGCCCCCAACGACCCTGTGGGACAGCCCTACCTCGTGGGACAACCCTACCTCATGGGATACCCCCACTTTGTGGGACACCCCTACCTCACTGGTACTGCTCTGGCGCCACATAAGCAAGGTCGTGTCCTAACTGCTGATCCTCTCGAGCTCGCTGCAGTGTCCGGGAAACCAGCTCTGTAACCTGCCGGCCATAATCGTGCAAAATGGCCGCTCCCTCGCCGGCATGCTGTGGCATTTGCAGTCCCAACTGGTGGAATAGATGTAGTCCAATAGCCTGCACTGTAAAATATAAATTACGGAATGCTAGGTTACAGTTATATAAGTAAGAATATCAAATAACATACCAGTGCCTCGTGTCGCCCGATATATGGAACGTACCGACCGCTAGCTCGATGAATGGGATTCCTGGCGAAAAGTCGGGTAACGCCGCGGTACCAGCGCATTTAATCATAAAAAATTTCCGTCCAGCGCGATGAAAGGGGGGAGCGAAATCAGGCCAAATCACCGGTCCCAAGTATCGATCTGCGCCTCTAGCCATGCCACATATGTGTCGTCCACCCTGGAACGATCATCCCGCTGGTAATGCATGGTCTATCAGGTGGGAGGTGTCGGTACAAGCTGTGGATGGCCAAACTGGAGAAGTACCCGCTCCGTGGCACGATGCTCCACAATATCAAGGGACATCAACGGGAGGAAGAGCTTCAAATAAGTTGGTTGGCCGAGAAATAATCGAGCAAGCCAGCTATCAGCTCGTCGTTGTATGGCGTTCAGATGAACTATTTAGTAACAATAGAAAATGTGAGTATACGTAACACATGTAAAGCTATGCCAAGTAAACTTAGGTATATATTTACCTGTGCGCCCTCCAGCAACTCCAACAAATTCCTGCACAAGGGGAGATTATGTCGAGCCTCGTACTCTCGTACATATCCTCGCCGGAGAACCCACCTCCTAGCTAGAGGGAGAAATGGAGGTAGTACATCCGGAGGTAATGGTGGTAGAGGCAGCTGCAACTGCAAGAACCTCTCCCAAGCCCAAACCTAACATACAAAGTTGACGTAAAATTTAAGATATATTTTTACCAGGTATGTTATAATGAATAGAGTATTCGAATATGTTGTCACCCGTAGCAGCGGAAAAAATCCAGAAACGTCATGCTGGGTGCCCATGCTCGCCTGGCACATCTACCTGTACAAGTAGGCGAGAACAGCAGCACCCCAGCTGTACTGGAGTAAATCATCTAGCCGCTCAAGATGATGAAGAAATCTCAAGCTGGCTAGGTTCCCCGAAGTGTTCGGGAATAAGACCCCTCCAAACATAAGGAGTAGCAGCAACCTCGTGTACCGGTGAATATGAAGATCCGGTGTATCGCTAGTGATGTCAGGGTGCAATATCTCCAAATGTTGTCGAACAGTCGTTAACTGCAGACGATTGGCTCCAGCTTGTGCTGTATCATCATATGGCCTGAAACCAGTGAGCTGCTGCAGCATGTCCAGGTACTGCCCACGTGTCATCTCTCTCATGGCTTGTGGCATAGCGACGGGGTGTCCATCAACGAGCAGCCCGTATAAAACCTCCACGTCGTGTAATGTGATTGTGGCCTCGCCAATGGGAAAGTGAAATGTGTGCGTCTCCGGTCGCCACCGCTCTATCAGGGCCGTGACCAAAGACCAATCGAGCTGCAGCCACCCGATCTCCAAAATCCTGTAGAAGCCCGTATCATGCAGGCGTCTGACTACACGGGGATGGTGAACTTTTCCCTTCAGAAAGTCCCACATGTTGTCCACTCTCCTAACGCGAAGAGTCTGAGCCAGTAACTTCCCTCCCATATGTGGGCGGACCTATGATCACCCTGTAACGATACTAGATCATCGCTGGAAGGTCCGGAATGCATAGGCGGCACCTCCACGTCGTCTACTTTAAATTAAACAACATTAACTACATGTTTGTTTGTAAATTAAATAATTTTTATAATTATATAATATTTAATTATTAAATATTCACCTAGGGTTCCAGGCATGATATTTAAGGCCCAGTAGCACAAAGTTATCCTGAATTCTTATATGTGTTAGTTTTATTATTTTACATGTTAGTTTTATAATTTTTTTATTTGTAAACAAAATAATTAATTTTTATAAATATACAATATTTAATTATTAAATATTCACATATGAGTTCCAGGCTCGATATTTGAGGTCCAGTAGTACCAAGCTATCCTAAATTCTTGTATGTGTTAGTTTTATTATTTTATATGTTAGTTTTATAATTGAATATGATTCTTTGTAAATTGAATATTTAATTTTTATAATTATACAATATTTAATTATTAAATATTCATATATGGGTTCCAGGATCGATATTTGAGGCCCAGTAGCACCAAGCTATCCTGACTTCTTGTATGTGTTAGTTTTATTTATTTTACATGTTAGTTTTATAATTTTATATGCTTGTTAGTAAATTAAATAATTAATTTTTATAATTATACAAGATTTAACTGGATAGAGTTTGTGTTTGATATATTAGTTATTTTGACGTATTTTTGAATATAAGAGATATTTAAATTACAGGGATACTACGTTAAAAGGCGCTACATTTTATTACGCTAAAAGGACAATATATTACTAGTCTTTAAACAAATAAATAATCTAAACTAGATAAAAATAACAAATACATTTAATCAAAAAACATTCACGAAAATACATATAAAACAATAAAAGTAATTTATTAATATTTTTTTTTAACAAATAATAATGATTTCTCAATTCTTACATATTTTTTTAGCACACTAATATCTTAGTCCGGATAAAATTAAAATACCAGTTTAATCGCAAAAAAATACAAAACAACATAGAACACATTTAAAACTACTAATATGCATTATTTATACGAGTTTTGACATAAACTAAATCGGAATACCTCAATTTATGATTTTTGAAAAGTTGAAGAATTGAAGATTTGAGTCCGAAATAAGCAACCCACAACAAGAAAAAGCTTAGCTAGGAAGTGGGGCCAACACTCTTTACTTTTTGTGGGACGGGTGGGGTCCACTCGAGTTTTTTAGGCTCGTTAATGGGTGGGAGGGGACCACTGGACTCAATTAAAAATGGGGGGGTGGGGGTTGCAATCTGTTTTGAACGTGGGGNNGGGGGGGGGGGGGGTTGCAATCTGTTTTGAACGTGGGGTAAAGGAAGGGGACGGGTATTTGAACATGTATAGCGCAACTTATTAAGGCGCTATACATATAGCGCCTTAACAAACCGCGCTATATGTGGACGTCCAATCAGCTTCATATATAGGGCTCTTTTAAAGGGCGCTATACATTAACGTCCATAATGGACGTTAAGGTAGCGCTATATATAATTTGGTCACTCATTTTTTTTACACTTATTTCGGTGTTTTGAGTCCAAAAAGACAACATTTATGTTCCGGACTCGAAATATGGACTGCTGCTTTTATCTTTGACGTAGTGTCCGGTCTCCGCTGCTACTTACGCAGCCTTCTGACCTACTTTTTAATGCTCATCCGCGTGGGGTAGTTCTTTGATCAAGTCTTAAACAAATTTTAGTTTTTGGTAAATTCATTAAGAAAATCATTTTTCTGATTGTAATTTTTTATATATTTAAATTACATTTTATTGCGACTTATAGTATCTTTTATGTAATTTTTAAATCTGTATATTTTATTTTAAAAAACTTACAAATTCTATGTCCAAATTCACAATCAAAATTAAGAAATTTGAATCTAAGAATCCAAATTGTGACACCTAAATTAGGACAGAGAGAATAACAATTATAAGTTATTTTTCAAATAATCGTTCATCTCTATTCAATCTTTTTAAGTCATTTATTTAAACACAAAAAATTTAATAAACAAGTAAATAATACCTTTTTAATTTTCTAAAGCGATACTTATTTTGGATTAATTCGATTTTAGTTCAAAATTACACTTTTTTAAAAGGCGGGGAGCGAAAGGCGAGGCATTTACTTGATACAAGGTGAGACGCAAGTCTCGAGACATGGGATAAGTGTGACGACCCGACAAGTCGTTTTGAGTATCTGCACTTCGCTCGGTATTTTGAGGGCTCGAGTAAGTCTGTGTTATATTCTGGGACTTGTTGATATGTTTGGACCTGGTCCCTAGGGGCTCGGGTGAGTTTCAGATAGCTTTGGATTGTGTTGCGCTCGTTTTTTTTATTTTTATATTTCGACGTTGTTTCTTCAAGCATAAATGGTACTACATTAAGCAAATTAGCTACAATTTCTTCTTTTATTAAAGCATTAGATCCGTATCGTAATTACGAAGCCATAGAAAAAAGAATCGTCGAATTTGGACATCGAATGAGGAGTTTATGGTCATTTTACTAAAAATTGAGTTGCCAGATTTTTTTTCAGATTAATTACGCAATTGCCACTGACGTCGTATTTAAAAATCTGTACTATTTTTAAATATTGAAACCAACATATCTCCTTCAATATAAGGTCGAATGGAGTGATTCAAGAGCCGAACTTGACTATAAATTTACAAGGAATCCATTGGAAGTATCAAAAGCGAGTTTTGAGATTATTTGGCACAAGAAACGAGGTAGAACAGTGTTAAAACGAGGGTTTCGTTCATTTAACATATTTTGAGTTGGGGAGCTCGGAATTGGGCAGTTTTTGATGCGATTTTCACCATATGAATTGGACTAAGTGTTCTCTACTCAATTTTAGTTGTATTCCATAAATCTATCTTCGATTTTAGCTTTTGGTTGATGAATTTCAAAGAGGAAATTTGGGATTTTGGCCTAAAGTTTTATAATATGAATTTTTGAGTTTTGAACATCGATTTGGAGTCGGAATTGAGTGAAACTAGTATGGTTGGACTCGTAATTGAATGAGTTGTTAGATTTTGTGAGTTTTTCGGGTTCCAAGGCGTGGGCCCGTGTGTTACTTTTGACCGGGTTTGGGATTTGATTTATGATTCGATCTTTATCATTTGGAATTATTTCCATGGGCTTTATTTGATATATTTGAGTTAATTTTTGCTAATTTTGAGACGTTCGGAGGTCACTATGCGCGTGATGGCATTTTGGAGCATCGCTTGGCTTGCTCGGTATTGTAATTGACTTGTTCGAGGTAAGTGTTTTTCCTAACTTTGTTGAGAGAATTTTATCTTATTTGTCATTGTTTGCTACCTGCGGGGGTGATATATATATGAGGTGACGAGCATATATGTATGTGTCAGGGTTAATAATGCTAGGGGTGGATTATGTTACATTTATGCTTGTAGAATTTCGTGACCTCTTGCTTTTATGCCTCACTTGACTTCTAGATATTAAGAACCTAGTATTAAATGTTAGAATCGAGACTTAGCCTATTATAACTTGATCAAATTTGATGCAACTCTGAGAATACATTGATGTGTCTAATTCGGTCATCTCTATGCATAATCATTAATATATTGTTACGACCGATATTTTGAGATGCTAGATTCCATACTTGTACTGTTGGTAAATTGTGGGATTTGTGAAAGTACTTGAATTATGTGTTCCTTGAGGGTTCATTGAATCATCGTTGGCTTGGAAATCAGTGACTGAAAATTTGTTTGGAATATTCGTTTGGACACTCTCCTAGATGTTATTTATACTTCCTGCCTTGCTGTTTTATTGATATTCATATGCTTGGTAAGGAAGAGTGTAAAGCACGAAGGGTGATGCCGTGTCATTTTATATTAATTATCATGTGACGAAGAGTGTAAAGCACGAAGGGTGATGACGTACCATTTTATATTCATTATCATGTGAGGAAGAGTGTAAAGCACGAAGGGTGATGTTGTGCCATTTTATATTCATTATCATGTGAGGAAGAGTGTAAATCACAAAGAGTGATACCGTGCCATTTTATATTCATTATCATGTGAGGAAGAGCGTAAATCACGAAGGGTGATGCCTTTCCATTTTATATTCATTATCATTTGAGGAAGAGCGTAAATCACGAAGGTTGATGTCGTGCCATTTTATATTCATTATCATATGAGGAAGAGTGTAAGGCACGAAGGATGATGCCGTGCCATTTTATATTCATTATCACGTGAGGAAGAGTTATATTCATTATCACGTGAGGAAGAGTGTAAAGTACGAAGGGTGATGCCGTGCCATTTTATATACATTATCATGTGAGGGAAGAGTGTAAAGCACGAAGGGTGATACCATGCCATATCATGTTAGAGTAAAATCTCGAAGGGTGGTGCCGTGCCATTTTATTTATATTGTTATGCTCTTAATATTGTGAAGACATGGCACGAATGGTGTTTTCGTGCAGGTGAGGATGAGGGACACGCATTATGATGTGATATCTGTTTTTCGTGTATACATTTTCGCCTTTACCTTGAACTGTTATTTTTGAAATTATATATTTTGTGTGATATGTTGTTATTGTCCTGTACTTGACCTCTATCTCAATGTTGTTGCGTTGTCCATGTATTTTACTTGCTTAACATGCCTATTTCATGCTTCTAAAATTATACTTATGTCATACCTATTCCGTCACACTCTAGTTTAAGCATTCCGTCATGCTAGTCATTCATGCCCTTACTTGTTAACTTGTAAATATCATGTGTTTTCTTCTTATTTGTCTTATTTGTACTTAGGCCTACAATATGCTAGTTAATTGACGTTGACATCCCTTACTTTCCAATTGTTGTTATTACTCACGTGCTTTCCGTTTAATTCTTTACTGTTGCCCACATGTATATCCTTGTCCATTGTTGTTACTCGCGTATTTCCTACTTTGTAATTCATGTTATCGTGTTTCTGTCATATGGCTGGTTCTGTTATACGTACATTTGGAAGGATGAGTTGAACGCACGAAGGGTGTTGCCGTGCTAATTGATTTGTTACATAAATTTATTTATATATGGTGAGGATGAGATAGAAGCACGAGGGGTGTTACCGTGTCATGTGACTTGATATCTTGGATACACTTCTTATACCAGGAAAGATTGTAAATCTTCTACTATAATTCATGCTAGTAATTGTTGGCTGTCTCACAGAGTTGTTTACGGTACTTTTGTCTATTATGTTTTGAACTGCCTATACTATTAGTCTAATGTACAAGTTATAACAAATAGCATCTTTCAACTAAAAGTCTCGTCACTACTTCGATGGGGTTAGACAAAATTCTTACCAGTATGGGGTCGATTGTACTGATACTGCACTTCTGCACATTGCGTGCAGATTTTTGGAGCGGAGCTGCTGGTGATGTTGGATGCTGATTCGGAAGATGTTCGTGTGTTTGGATATAGCTGTCACTTGTCCATGGTAGCTTAGGTTATTGCTAATCTGTTTATGTAACCTTCAAGCAGAACGTGCATTTATTTGTATTCAGTTCTGAAATTCCAAATTTTAGAAGCTCGTGATTCGTACTACCAGGTCTTGGGTAAATTTATAAATGTTCAACTAATTCTTTACTATTTTCCTATAATCTCTTTTGAATTGTATTTTCTGTTAGTTGGCTTACCTAGCACTTCGACTTAGGTGCCATCACGACTCGTGGTTTTTGGATCGTGACAGTAAGCCCTATGGATATTCAAAAATTTTAATTTATAAATATATAACAACATTATAACACAAAATATGTTTTAAAAAAACACATTATAATTTCAAGAAAATAAAAAAGAAGAAACACATATAAAACTAAACATCTAGCATGTTTTACAAGAAGATACAATATAATTCCGCTAAAGTTACAATGCAGTTTAAATTAACTATGGCGTCTTAACTTTCAAATAGTTAAAAATCATAATTTCTTAAGAAAATTATCAAACTACATATCTTTCCTCCCTAAAAGTAAATACTTAATAAATTTTATCAATACTATAATTTAAAATTTTGCTCCCTCATGAATAAATGCAAAATTACTTTTAAATAGTAAAACAATAAATGTATAATGATTTTAAGAGACATACAACTAAGACATGAAGATCTAACAAGTAAAGATAAAAATTTTGGTTATCTATTTTCAGAAGAAATATTCAAATGATATTCACCCTACGATATTTTCAATTAGTAAATATAAAATATTATGGTTCGTTATTTGAGTTATTTACAACTATTCCTATGGATGTTAATCCTTCATTTATCAAAGAATTTTGGGAGTAAAAAAAGTACTCATCAGTGAATTCGACAAATGATTTGTATAGAATCGTTAGGCGAGTCACATGCATTGAGTGTTAGACGTGTTTAGGGAACACAACGGACACTTAGGGGCGTAAGCCTCGTAGAACTATGTCTCATACATGAGCCTCGAGGCGTTTAAATAGTAACCAGCCCTGGGCCAAGCTCGAGACGAGTCGTGCAAAAGCTTTTTAAAACACTTAATAAGAGGGGTATTTCTGCGCCCACTACATCTGACAAATACTCCATGATATCTCAAATATTAGTGATTTACAAACTAAACATGTTTTAAAATCTTTTGCGCCTTAGAATAATAAGAAGGATTTATCTTTAACATTCCAATTAGTGAAGTGTTAATTAAGTAAAATTTTAAGGAAGAAATAAAGAGTACTTGTTAAAAAAATAAAAAAAATAAAGAGTAGTTTAGATAAAATATTTTTATGATAGGTTGCTTGTTGGGATCAACCAACTGTCACTACCCAAAAACCCCACTAAAGAGGTTGTGATGACATCTAATCTTTAAGACTAGATAAGCCTATCACTTAACAACATTAAATCAATAAAACATGATATAACAAGGCAGAGTTTAATATAAAAGTGGAAATAGAGTTAATACAAGCCGAAATGGCTATAATCCATACATCTCCTTAGAACTAGGTACTACAGAGTTATGAGGTATAACTGAATACGTACAAAATATTCAAAATATAATACTATTCAAATATAAAATTAACAATATCAATATAAAGGATGAGGCTCCAAGGAACTGCGACTCATGTAGCTTAACCTTGAGTCCTAACGACTACATGCACTCTCAAGATCCACCACCTCCAACACCTGGATCTACACAAAAATAGGCAAAAGTATAGTATGAGTATACTACATTCAATCTCCAGTAAGTATAAAGACTAAACTCGGTGAAGTAGTGACAATATTCAAGTCATATGATACTCACTAGTCAATAACATGTGAAATATTAATAATTGGAAACAAAGTATGTAAGGAAACATACTATCAACCATCTCACAGAACATGTGATAACAACCAATGTAGAAAACCCATCTTTGTCAACAGATTATCAAATAGAAGCGGGGGCACGTGATAGCATTTCAAATTCAACTAACAACTCATTAAAAATACAATACGGAGTTTTAGGAAAATATGCATATAATTAGACTATCAACCCCGTTGCATGACATAAACAACATCAAGAAAGACACCCACAAATCATCACATAACATCATTAATAATGACACCTTTATTTCGTCGCATGTGCACATAAGAATGGAATGCCCTCCTTATTTTACCACGTGCGCATTTTAACGTGGGCAACCCGAGAAAATGCCATCCTTACGTTGCCTCGCGCGCACAACAATAATCACAATCGCACGGCAAAGACCTCGTGCTGACATCCCAATCAATCCGCTCAACAAGTTCATATGTGCCACAATTATCACACAACAACAATACCAAAGTTTCATCAAAGATATAAGCTCAATCTTATCAACAAAGTGCATAAGGACATGACAATAACATAAATTGGGGATGAGTGTTTAACATATAAAGCATTAATACGACTAAAAGAATTTTGATGATCACATTCATGTAGCCACAAAGTGATTAAGCATATTTCATACAAAATACATCCTCAAATTAAGGTATATTGATAGCCTAAGGTCTAATCCGGTCATAAGTCATACATAGCACCTGTGTACACGCTCGTCACCCCGTGTACATGTTGCTTTATACATAACATGAATAAACAATTAAGGCCAAATCCTAAGGGGTATTTCTCTACACAAGGTTAGACAAGATAATTACCTAAAACAAACCAGTTCAATACTCCAAAAGTGCCTTTCCTTTTAAAATCATTTCGTCCGACTCAAACCTAGCCAAAAATGACTCAATAACATCAAATAATGCTAGAGGAATCAATTCTAAACAATAAATTCCCAATCATTACCCAATTTCTCAAAAAGTCAACCAAAGTCAACCAAAGTCAACCCTGAGCCCGCACAAACAAAAATAGTCGAGCGGTAGATCTCGACTGCCCATAACCCCACTGTAACGACCCGGCCGGTCGATATAATAATTAATGCCCCGATCCCTATTTACCGTTTCTCCCATGTCTATTTATGTTATTGGAACCTGTCGGTGCGTTGAGTGATAAAATCCGGGGTGATTTTGGACACATAGTCCATAAATGTGGATCTTAGCTTTAGAAATCTGACCGTAGCTAGAGCTGTGTGAAGACGGATCCAGAATGGGATTCCATTGACTCATTTAGCTCCGTTGGGTGATCTCGGGGTTAGGAGCGTACTCGGAATGTGTTTTCGAGGTCGGTTGTGGATTTAGGCTTGAATTGGCGAAAGTTAGATTTTCGGCGAATTCGGCCGATAGGTGAGATTTTGATATCGGACTCAGAATGGATTTCCGGAAGTGACAGCAGGTCCGTAATGTCGTTTATGACCTGTGTGCAAAATTTAAGGTTATTCAGATGAGTTTAGACGTGTTTTGGCGTCGGATGTGAATTCTTGGAAATTCCTAAGTTCTTAGGCTTGAATCTATGCATATTTGAGTATTTTGATGTTATGAGGCGTGTTTTTAAGGCTCGAACTAGTTCGAATAAGGTATTAGGGTTGGTTGGTGGTTTTGGTTGAGGTCCCGGGGGCCTCGGGGTTGTTTTGGATGCTTAACGGGAGAATTTCGAACTTATCAAATTGCTGAACCAGACCTTCTTCTGGTGTTTTTGTACCTGCGAAGGTTTTCCCGCAGGTGCGGACACGCAGGCGCGATAGGGCCGATTGCAGGTGCGATGGTGAGGGATTTACCAGTGGCCGCAGGTGCGACCTGGGTTCCGCAGGTGTGGAACCGCCGGCGCGACCAAACGACCACAGGTGCGGCCCCAGTAGACTTAAGTGAATTCCGCACATGCGATGCTTTTTCCGCAGGTGCGGTGATCGGGACCGCAGGTGCAAAAATCCCTGTTGATATTCCAAAAATCCGAGGGTTATGTTATTTCATCATTTTAGAATTTTGGGAGCTCGGGAGAGGCGATTCTTGTGGAGATTTTTGATTGGGTATTCGAGGTTAGTGATTTCTAACCATCTAATGCTAATTTCCATGTTCCTAATCTTAAATTTCACCCTTAAATTCGAGATTTTGATTTGAAATTGGGGAAAATTGGAAGAAACTTCCTAGACCAAATTTTGATGGTTTGATTGGGTATTTGACCTCTGTTTTGAGATATTTTCATATGGTTAGACTTGTGAGTGAATAAGGGTTCAGAAAATATAAATTTTACCCGAATTCGAGACGTGGGCCCGAGGGGCGTTTTGGTCAAATTTTCTAAATTCGCGTATTAGTTCCGAATTTATTAGTTACCTTGATTTCTAGAATTTATATTTACTTTATACCATCAAATTGAATAGATTGGGGCCACCCGGAGCTAGATACTCGTGGCAAGAGCGTGATTATTGGTTGATTAACACAATCGAGGTAAGTGGCTTGCCTAACTCTGTGTTGGGGAGGCATTTATAACTGATTTTTGACATAAAAACCCCGTGTACGTGTGGTGATGAGTACATGCATGGGGTATTGATGCGAGGCTAGAATTCATGGTTTAACATGTTATATGCCTTACATTTTATGTGCGTTAATGATAAAAATACACTTTTTATGTGCATAATGGAGTCTATTTCATGTGTAGGTTAATTGGAGATGGAAACCGAGCTAAATGGATGTAAATACATCGAAAATATGCTCAAGAGGCGAGGAGGAGTGCACCGGGCTATAGCCGGGCACCAGAGACCAAATGCCTGACCCTGCCTGGCGTTAGCCAGGCGTTAGAGCTGAAACACCAGCCTTAGCCTGGCGTTAGCCAGGCACCAGGGCCCAAACACCAGGCCCTTGTTCCGGCTAAATTCGAGTTTTTGAAGAGTTTAAGTGTTTCCCGGTTGGAATAGAAGTCTCCTACACGTTTAGGGTTTATCCCAAACATATAAATAGTCCCCAAAAACACAACTTGAAGGGGATTCGAAGAGAAGAAGTCATCAAAGTGAAGAAAAACCTGTGGATTACTACTGAGCAAAGCAAGAAAACACTGATTTTTACCTCCTTAGTTTATTACTCTGTAATTCAATTATGCACGTTATTTTAGATTTGATATTTAT
>ML331624.1:0-36189 GCA_005239505.1 Nicotiana paniculata
CGGATTTCTGGATCGCAGACAATTTAAACAGAGTCAAAATTCCTCAATTTGGGATTTAAACGGGTGACTTGGGATACCAAATAAACTATTCCAAGTGGCGACTCTAATAAAAAATAAAATATTCTCATTTCGAATAATGTCACTTTAAGTGGAAAAACTCCCGTACCCCCTTTGGGGCGTATAAAAAAGGGAGGTGTGACACACATAATATTTTTTGACTGCGTTTGAGTTGATTGGCTTTGGCCAGATTTCTCTGTCCATCTCTGCGAGTATGAGTGCTCCTCCTGTCAGTACTCTATGAATCATGTAAGGACCTTTCCAATTGGGATAGAATTTCCCTTTGGCTTCATCTTGATGCGGAAAGATCTTTTCAGCACCAGCTGCCCCGGTGCGAACTGTCTTGGCTTGACTCTTTTGTTGAAGGCTTTGGATATTCTGTTCTGATAAAGCTGACTGTGACATGCTGCATTTATCCTCTTTCTGTCTATGAGGGCTAGTTGCTCATAACGACTCCTTATCCATTCCGCGTCCCTGAGTTCGGCTTCTTGTATGATTCTCAAGGAAGGAATTTCCACTTCGGCGGGAATGACGGCTTCAGTACCATAGACCAGTAGGTACGGGGTTGCCCCGGTTGATGTGCGGATTATGGTACGGTACCCCAGTAAGGCGAACGGTAGTTTCTCGTGCCATTATTTCTGATTCTCTACCATTTTCCTTAGTATTTTCTTGATGTTTTTGTTGGCAGCTTCCACAGCTCCATTCATTTGAGGCCTGTATGCTGGGGAATTCTTGTGATTTATTTTGAAAGTCTCACACATGGATTTCATCATATCACTATTGATATTGGCGGCATTGTCAGTGATGATGGACTCTGGAATCCCAAATCGATAGATGATTTAGTCGCGGATGAAATCTGCAACGACCTTCTTGGTCACAACTTTGTGAGATGCAGCTTCAACCCATTTAGTGAAGTAGTCGATGGCCACTAAAACGAACCGGTGCCCGTTTGAGGCGGTGGGCTCGATTGGACCAATGACATCCATTCCCCAAGCAGCAAAGGGCCAAGGTGAGCTTGTTGCATTAAGCTTGTTCGACGGTACTCATATCATGTATGCATGTGTCTGACATTGGTAGCACTTCTGAACATACCAGATGCAGTCTGTCTCCATGGTCATCCAAAAGTAGTCGGCCCTGAGTATCTTCTTGGCCAAGACAAAGCCATTATGTGTGGGCCGCAAGTTCCGGCGTGTATCTCCTCGAGCAATTTAGAAGCCTCTTTTGCGTCAACACACCTTAATAGTCCCAGATCAGGAGTTCTTCTGTATAGAGTTCCTCCACTTTGGAAGAAGTGATTGGACAACCTCCGAAGTGTGCGTTTATGGGTATGTTTTGCATGCTCCGGATATTCTCCTTTTTCCAAATACTCTTTGATGTTGTGGAACCAAGGTTTTCTGTCCGTTTCCTCTTCAACATGGGCACAGTATGTAGGCTGGTTATGGATCTTTATTGGAATGGGATCAATGAAGTTCTTGTCTGGATGCTGTATCATTGATGACAGGGTGGCCAATATGTTAGCAAACTCGTTATGAATTCTGGGGACATGTCAGAATTCTATATTTGTGAACCTCTTCTTCATTTCTTGTACATGATGCAGATAAGGTAGTATTTTGGAATTCTTGGTAGCCCACTCTCCTTTTACCTGGTGCACAAGTAGATCTTAATTGCCGATCACCACCAGTTCCTGAATATTCATATCAACAGCCAGGTTGAGCCCAAATATGCAAGCTTCATATTCCGCCATGTTGTTTCTACATGGGAATCTGAGTTTTACAGACACTGGATGTTGACCGGTTTCTGATACCAAGATGGCGATACCCACTCCTTTAAAATTTACTTCTCCGTCGAAAAACATCCTCCAACCATCGTAGGCTTCAGCAATATCTTCTCCTACGAATGATACCTCCTTATCAGCACCCCCTTTTTCTCGCGAAATTGGATATTTCCGAGACAACTCCCTTCCTTTTGGGATGGGATATGGGATTTGAAGAGTCGCCACCTAACGGATTAAGGTGTGTTAGGGCACGTGGAGCAGTTAACTCATGAAACTAGTTTGCATCACCAGAGATCGGGTAAGGGCTCGAAACTACCTTAAAGGGAAGGTGTTAGGAACCCCTCGAGGTCCACAATGGTGGTTCCCGACCGAACATAATTAAGCGAATTAGTCTTTAATGGAAAATAAAGCAATTTAGACAACTATTATTTTTTTAACATGAATTAAAGGGGTCCTAAGTTTTTTAGCCTATAGGACCATTTCCATGCAATACTTGGTAACTTTCCCCAAGTTGGGGTGCTACACATAGTGGGGGAGTCTGGTAATGATATATATATATATATATATATATATATATATATATATATATATATATATATATATATATATATATATATATATATATNAAGTTTCTTAATTTTTTTATTTTGTTTTTTATTTTAAAGTACTTTTAAATCTCCAACTTGAAATTACTCTCAAATTTGAATGGATAATTTTTATTATATACTTTCATTTTTCTATTATAGCTAATTTTATATATTTTTTTAAATATTTGTAAAACTCCAACTTGAAACCACTCCCCAATTTGAATGGGTAGTTTTTTTTCCTTTTTATTATATATATTTTCCTTTTTATATTATAGCTAATTTTCTTTTTTATTTTTTTCTTTTAAAATATAAAACTCCAACTTTAAGCTACTCCCCAATTTGAATAGGTACTTTTTTTTTGCCTTTTTTTATTGTAGCTAATTTTAAGATATTTGTATTTATAATTTAAATAGAGTAACCAATTATTAATAATTTAAAATTCAAAGGTTTTTTAGTTAGAAAGGGAGTAACCAAAACTACTCCCCAACTTGATAGGTAGTTTTTTTTTGTTTTTATTTTTTAGTATTTTCGTTTTTTTACTGTAGCTAATTTAATTTTTTCTTATTTTTTATATTTTAATTTTAAGATAATTTTAGAACTCCAACTTGAAACTACTCCCCGATTTGAATGCCACTTGAAAAATATATTGTCTTAACAATGCCACTTTATTTCTTGTATTTTTCATTTGAATTGAAAGTTATTTGATTTCTTTATTTTTGTATTTTTATTTTAAAATAATTTTAAAACTCCAACTTGAAACTACTCCTCAATTTGAATGGGTATTTCTATTATTTATAGATTTCCACTTTGTATAATTTTATTTTTCATTTATTTTTTTATTTTAATATATTTTTAAAACTCCAACTTGAAACTACTCCTCAATTTGAATGGGTATTTCTATTATTTATATATTTCCACTTTTTATAATTTTATTTTTCATTTATTTTTTTATTTTAATATATTTTTAAAACTCCAACTTGAAACTACTCCCCAATTTGAATGGGTATTTCTATTATTTATAGATTTCCACTTTGTATAATTTTATTTTTCATTTATTTTTTTATTTTAATATATTTTTAAAACTCCAACTTGAAACTACTCCCCAATTTGAATGGGTAATTTATTTTCATTTTTTATAGCTAATTATAAGATATCTATATTTATTAATTCAAATAAAGTAACCAATTAATCCAAAATTTAAAATTCAAAAGCTTTTTTAGTTAGAAAGGTAATTTATTTTGTCTTAAAACTCCAACTTGAAACTACTCCCAAAATTGATTTGGCAATTTTTTATATTTTTCAATTTCGTTTTTTATTTAAAATAATTTTAGAACACCATCTTTGTTGGAGCTTTGTCCTAAAAACCTATACTTGGCGTCTTATGGTTATACCACTTGGCATCATATAATCATTTGCTTCTCTTTTTGTATATATATATTGTAACGACCAGGCCGGTCGTTCCGAGAGTTTAGCCCTTTTCCCCCCATTTCTGCTTCATTGTTTGTGTGGTACATCTGTTTTTGTGGCGTTGGGTTGGTTGACTCAGGTTCAGAGTGGTCATGATGATAAATGAGACACTTAGTCTCTCAAGTTGGCCTTATAGTTAGAAAAGTAAACTGAAAGTTGACTATTGGGTAAACGACCTCGGAATGTGGATTTTATAGCTCGGATAACTTCGTTAGGTGGTTTGGGACTTAGAAGTGTGTTCAGAATGAAGTTTTGATATACGTTGTAGAATTAGGCTTCAATTGGCAAGTTAGTTTTTGGCGATTTCCGGTCGGCAGGGGAAAATAGGCTATCGGGGTCGGAATGGAATCCCAAAAGTTAGAGCAGGTTCGTAATGTCATTTTGGATATGTGTGCAGATTTTCAGGTCAATCGGATGGGTTGTGGATGGTTTCGGCATCCTTGGTGAAATTTAGAAGTTTCAAAGTTCATAGGCTTGAATTTGAGGTGATTTTAGTATTTTTGCGTTGTTTTTGGTGTTTCGAAGGCTCGGCTAAGTTTGAATGAGGTTATGGGAATTGTTGGTATTTTTGATTGGGGTCCGGAAAGGCTCGGGATGATTTCTGATAGCCATCAGAGGATACCGAGTTGGAAAAATTGCTGTTGAAGCTGCTGGTGCAATGTTTCTGTTGTGGCCGCACCTGCGGAAGGGTGGTTGAAGGTGCGACGCTGCAAGTGCGGAGAGGCATGCGCAGGTGCGAAACTCGATCAGGCTGAAGAAGACCGCAGGTGCGAGACTTGGACCGCACCTGCGGAGTCGTAGGTGCGGAAGATTTGTCGCAGGTGCGGAAATGGCCCTTTAAGTGATTTCTTGTAGGTGCACACCTGGGACCGCAGGTGCGGGTCCGCAGGTGCGAAACCCTTGGGAAGAACATATAAAAAGGGCCCTCAGCGAATTTCGGTCATTCTTTCACCATTCTTATTCGAGTTTGAAGCTTTTGAAGGGGTTTTGAAGAGGGAAATCTATAGTTCTTCATTGAGGCAAGAATTTTGGACTTTAAACTCGTTTATATGTGATTAAAGGTCTGATTAGTGGTGAAAATTTGGGAAAATCAGTGCTAAAAATGGGTAATTAGGGCTTGTGATCAAGAGACCTTAAAATGGGAATTTGAGGGGTCATTTGGACTCCGATTTTAGTCTTGGTATGTATATAGTCGTGGGAGGATTAGGATTATTGTGGTGTAAATTTTATCGAGTTCCGAGACGTGTGCCTGAGGGTCAGGTTTGACCAATTTCGGGATTTTTGGGTAAATTTGGTAATATTTGAATGGGTTTCATTCCTTGGCGTATTATAATGATATGAATATGATTTTTGGTAGATTTGGAGCACTCGGAGGCCCAGTGTAGAGGCAAAGGCATTGAGGGCTAGGCTTTTAGCCGGTTTTGAGGTAAGTAATGTTTCCAAACTTTGCTCTGAGGGTTCGAAACCCCGAGCTAAATGATTTATGACTATAATTGAGGTGATGCACATGCCAAGTGACGGGCGGCAGGCGTGCACCGAGTATTTGTGGCCTGGCTTATCCCATGGCATTTGTCTAGTAGCTATTACTGTTCGATATCCACACTTCTATTAGTGTAGTAATTGTGAACCTGTTAGAAATTATGTTAAGTATAAATGCCAGGCTTCACGCCGAAAATGCTGAGACCCGAGTGGTCCTATATTACTATCTCATTTTGTGATTATTTGATTTATATACTAAGTCTTGTTATAGCATATCACTTCATACCTCAGTCTCAATATTGTTAATTATATGCATACTTATCATTGTTTCGGGCTAATGGAGGCATCTGTGATCCATGTGAGTGAGACTGGAGAGTAATGACTGAGTGAGGCCGAGAGCCTGTTATTGAGAAAATTATGAGATCAGACTGCACACCGCAGCGATACTAAATCATGCCTTCATTGGCTTGATATAGCGCTTGGGCCACTAGGGACCCTCCAGAGTCTTTACACCCCCAGTGAGCGCATTGATGTTGAGGGATGGACTTTCCCTGGGAATGGATCGTGTCCGAAGTGGGTGTTATGTGAGTGATGGATCGTCCCTGGATATGGATCTTGTCCGAGTGTTGTATTCCGGAGATGGACTTTCTCCGTGGGGCTGGATTGGCCTTTTCCATCAGTACGGAGTGACTACGGTCACTCATGATTATGTACCTTCCGGGATGGACCTTCCCTGGGCCTGAGAGCCATATGCGGTACTGAGTGGACTGCTTTGTGAGGGTTGTGAACATTATGTGCATATCCACGCTGGTTTCATACAATATTTCTTTATGATGGCATGTAGAGTATACTGGCATACTTGGCATATTTACTCATTCTGATAATCTGTTAGCATGTCTAATTTCTGTATACTGTCTATTGTAAATTCTGAGGTTTAGTCTGTCACTACCTGTCAGCCCATAGTTTGGGTTTGTTACTTATGAGTTGGTGTACTCATGTTACCCCTTGCACCTTGTGTGCAGATACAGGTACACCGAACCTGGTAGTGGATACTGAGCAGCTGCCAAAGTTTCATTTGAGTCGTCGAGGTAGCAGCTGACGATCGCGACCTCGTCTTCTTTTTCTTATTATACCTGTTGTTCTTTATTTTGAGACTATGTTTTCCATTTCTCCCTTTTCCTTGCTTTATGTTATAGCAGCTCATGACTGAGTGACACCGGATCCGGGGTTGGGGATTTAAATTTTATTTCAGATATTGTTTCAAAATTTCAGATTATTAGTATTATTAGTAATTTCGCTTAAAATTGTATTTTTTTTTACTGGAAATTGAATTTATCTTAGATAAAATGGGCGGCTTGCCTGGTTCTACGACAGGTGCCATCACGACTACGAAATCAAGTCGTGACAAGTTGATATCAGAGCTTTAGGTTAAATAGGTCTCACCAGTCATAAGATGGTTTAATAGAGTCTTGTGGATCGGTATAGAGACGTCTGTACTTATCTTCGAGAGACTACAGAACCCTTAGGAAAAATCTCACATTCTTAAATTCTGTCATGCGAATCTGTTGATTTCTGGAACTAAACTCCTGTTGTTTCATTCTCTCACAGATGGTGAGGACTCGTGCTACCGATCAGGGTGATCAAACACCAGCTAGACCAGTGAGGGGTCGAGGCAGTGATCGAGGCCATGGCCAAGGGAGGGGTGCAGGCCGCGCAGCAGCCGGGACAACACCTGTGGACCCTCGTACTATTCAGGACCAGGTTCCCGTCATTGAGATTCCAGCGGGACAGGCTCAGGCACCGGCAATGCCTATTGTGATTCTGAATCTTCAGGAGACCCTCTCTCAGATTCTCACTGTGTGCACCAGTCTTGCTCTTGCTCATGCAGTCGCTATGTCTACTACTACCGCTACTTCTCAAGCCGGGGAAGGAACTAAGACTCCAGCTGCCCAGACACCTGAGCAGGTTACTCAGGGGCTTCAGACATCGGGAGCAGCCCCAGTCCAGCAGGTTGCCCCAACCAGGATTTTGTGGTCCCAGCTTTGGCAGATGACGAGCAGCGTATCACAGATTAGAGAGGTTTAGTAGACTCCAACCTCTAATTTTTAGTTGTACTGAGGGCGAAGACGCCCAAGGCTTTTTGGACAAGTGTTAGAGGATCCTTCGCACAACAGGGATACTGGAGGCTAGTGGGGTCCCATTTACTACCTTCCAGTTCACAGAAGTTGCACTCGCTTGGTGGGAGGCCTATGAGATGCGTAGACCTGCTGATGCAGCGCCCCTTACCTAGCGTCAGTTCTCCATTCTGTTCCTAGAGAATTATATACCGCCATCTCGCAGGGAGGAGCTGTGCAGGGAGTTCGAGCAATTGCGCCAGGAAGACATGACCGTGACGCAATATGAGATGAGGTTCTCTGAGTTGGACCGTCATGCTATTTGGCTAGTTCCCACGGATAGGGAGAAGATCAGGAGGTTCGTTGATGGCCTCACTTATCAGCTTTGGATTTTTCTGACTAGGGAGAAGGTATCTGGCGCTGAGGAGGTGGTTGATATTGCCAGAGAGATTGTGTCGGTTCGCCACCAGGGGCGAATCGAGAGGGAGGCCTAGAGGTTTCGAGTATCTAGGAGTTTTGGTGGGGTTCCTTCAAGGGGGCAGCCTCAGCCCGGCAGAGGCCGTCCATTCAGGCATGCTCAGCCAGGTCGCTCAGGTTATCGTGGTGGATCAGTTGGTCATGATCCTCACAGTTTGCATCAGATGCACCCATCTTTCAGTGCCCTGCCAGCTTAGAGTTCATCTTGGACACCATCGGTTAAGAGTTCATCTATGCCTAGTTCTTCTTGTGGTTATCCTGGTGCTAGGGGTTCCCTTCAGTCCACAATGACATTCTCCCAGAGGGGTTTCTTTGAGTGTGGAGATGTGGGCCATATCAAGAGGTTTTGTCCCCGTCTTGCGAGGGGTACTTATCAGTAGAGGAGTCAGACCGCGACTTCAGACCCAGTAGCTGCACCGCCCGCCCAAGTAGCTAGAGGTGGGGGTCATGCAGTTAGGGATCGCCCTAGAGAGGGAGGTCGACCCAGTGGTGATCAGGCCCGATTTTATACACTTTCAGCCATACCGGATGCAATAGCTTCTGATGCCGTGATCCCAGGTATTGTTTCAGTCTGTCACGAGAAGCTTCAGTTTTTATTTGATTCCGAGTTATCATATTCACACGTTTATCATATTTTAGCCCATTCTCTGGATGCGCCCCATGAATCTTTTGTTACATTTGTTCATGTGCTCGCCCTTTTGGGTGATGTTGTAGTTACGGACCACGTGTGTCGATCGTGTGTGGTACCTATTGGGAGTCTGGAGACCCGGGTGGATGTGCCATTTCTGAGTATGGTTGGTTTCGACGTAGTTTGATCAGATAGATCATGATACTTTTAAGTAGGACTTGATGTAGGTGTTTTGCACCGAATCAGATTGTTTGACTCCGTAGAGCTATTTTGAGGGTGTCAGTTAATGGCTATTGGGTTTATCTGTGCTCCGGGATGATCTAGGAGTTACCCGTCCCTGCTTCGGGGAGCGGTGATTCGTTGGTTTTAGGAACACATGGTGAGGTTATGTTGTGGTCTTCTAGAGGAGTTGATTTAGGTAAAGTAGTTGAGTATAATAGAGTTTGAACGTATGGGTTGTGTTCTTTCAAATTCGTGTGATTTTGTTCTGTGGTGTGTGAGGAATTCTTAGCATTTCATTGTGGTGTTAACCGTTAATAATGAGAGATGGTTCTATTGTTTGGTGTCATTTCTCACGTTAGGTACATTTGAGGTGTTATAATAGGTCTCTATTCGATGTCGGGTTTATTACCGGCATTTGGGTGGCTTGGGCGTCTCATGTGATTTGAGCTTATCATTAGTAGTGTTTGAGATAAATGATATAACATGTGACGTCGTCTTGAGTTATGACTCAGGTTGGGTACAGTATGTTCAGGCATATGCAGTGTGTGGAGGCGTGATTCTAATCTTGTAGATAAGTTTTGACGTGGAATTTGGGTTCTAACGCGTAGGGATTAGGTTGGATATAGTGACATTCGAATGTGTTGTGTTATTAGATCGATACGGTGTAGAGTGACATGGGGTCACCCCCGGGTATGTGCATGGTAAGGTTATTTGGTGTTTGATGGCTTTTGGAACAACTCTTGGCACATTCTAGGATGAACGTTTGTTTAAAAGGGAGAGAATGTAACGACCCGGCCAGTCGTTCCGAGAGTTTAGCCCGTTTCCCCCATTTCTGCTTCATTTCTTGTGTGGTTCATCTCTTTTGTGTGGCATTGTGTTGGTTGACTCGGGTTCAGAGTGGTCATGGTGAGAAATGAGACAGTCTCTCAAGTTGGGCTTATAGTTAGAAAAGTCAACCAGAAGTTGACTATTGAGTAAACGACCTCGGAATGTGGATTTTATAGCTCGGATAGCTTCGTTAGGTGGTTTGGGACTTAGAAGTGTGTTCGGAATGACGTTCTGATGTCTGGTGTAAAATTAGGCTTGAATTGGCAAAAGTTAATTTTTGGCGATTTTTGGAAGTTGGAGAAGGTTCGTAATGTCATTTTGAATATGTGTGCAAATTTTTAGGTCAACCGGATGGGTTTTGGATGGTTTCGGCATCCTTGGTGAAATTTAGAAGTTTCAAAGTTCATAAGCTTGAATTTGAGGTGATTTTAGTATTTTTGGTTGTTTTTGGTGTTTCGAAGGCTCGACTAAGTTTGAATAAGGTTATGGGAATTTTTGGTATTTTTGGTTGGGGTTTCGAGGGGCTCGAGATGATTTCGGATAGCCATCAGAGGATTTCGAGTTGGAAAAATTGCAGCTGAAGTTGCTGGTGCAATGTTTCTAGTGTGGCCGCACCTGAAGAAGGGTGGCCGCAGGTGTGACACCGCAGGTGCAGAACTCGGTCAGGCTGAACAACACCACAAGTGTGAGACTTGGACCGCACCTGCGGAGTCACTGGTGCGGAGGATTTGTCGGAGGTGCAGAAATGGCCCTTTAAGTGATTTCTCGCAGGTGCGCACCTGGGACCGTAGGTGCGAGATTTAGGCCGCAGGTACGGAACTCCTGGGCAGAACATATAAAAAGGGCCCTTAGCGAATTTTGGTCATTCTTTCACCATTCTTATTCGGGTTTGAAGCTTCTGAAGGGTTTTTGAAGAGGGAAATCGATAATTCTTCATTGAGGTAAGGATTTTGGACTTAAAACTTGTTTATATGTGATTAAAGGTCTAATTAGTTGTGAAAATTAAGGAAAATCAGTACTAAAAAAGAGTAATTAAGGCTTGTGATTAAGAAACCTAAAAATGGGAATTTGAGGGGCCATTTGGACTCTGATTTCAGTGTTCTTGGTATGTATAGACTCGTGGGAGATTAAGGATTCTTGTGGTGTAAATTTCATCGAGTTCCGAGACGTGGTCCCGGGGGGTTGGGTTTGACCAATTTCGGGATTTTTTGGGTAAATTTGGCAATTTTTGAATGAGTTTCATTCCTTGGCATATTATAATGATATGAATATGATTTTTGGTAGATTGGGAGAACTCAGAGGCCTAGTCTAGAGGCAAAGGCATTGAGGGCTAGGCTTTTAGCCGGTTTTGAGGTAAGTAACGTTTCCAAACTTGATTCTGAGGGTTCGAAACCTCGAGCTAAATGATTTATGCCTATAATTGAGGTGACGCACATGCCAAGTGACGGACGTGCGGGCGTGCACCGAGTATTTATGGCTTGGCTTATCCCATGGCATTTGTCTAGTAGCTATTACTGATCGATATCCGTAATTCTATTAATGTGGTAATTGTGAACCTGTTAGATATCATGTTAAGTATAAATGCTAGGCTTCACGCCGAAAATGCTGAGACCCGAGTGGTCGTATATTACTGTCTCATTTTGTGATTATTTGATTTCATATACTCAGTCCTGTTATAGCATATCACTTCATACCTCAGTCTTAGTATTGTTAATTATATGATACTTATCATTGTTTCGGGATGATGGAGGCATCTGTGATCCATGTGAATGAGACTGGAGAGTAATGATTGAGTGAGGTCGAGAGCCTGTTATTGAGATAGTTATGAGATCGGACTGCACACCGCAACGATACTAAATCATGCATTCATTGGCTTGATATAGAGCTTGGGCCACTAAGACCCCTCCGGAGTCTTTACACCCCCAGTGAGCACATTGATGTTGAGGGATGGATTTTCCCTGGGCATGGATCGTGTCCGAAGTGGATGTTATGTGAGGGATGGACCGTCCCTGGACATGGATCTTCTCCAAGTGTTGTATTCCGGAGATGGACTTTCTCCGTGGGGCTGGATTGGCCTTTTTCCTCAGTACGGAGTGACTACGGTCACCGATGATTATGTACCTTCCGGGATGGACCTTCCCTGGGCCTGAGAGCCATATACGGTACTGAGTGGACTGTTGTGTGAGGGTTGTGAACATTATGTGCATATCCACGCTGGTTTCATACAATTTTTCTTTATGATGGCATGTAGAGTATACTGGCATACTTGGCATATTTACTCATTCTGATAAACTGTTAGCATGTCTAATTTCTGTATACTGTCTATTTTGTAAATTCCGAGGTTTAGTCCGTCACTACCTCTCAACCCATAGTTTGGGTTCATTACTTCTGAGTTGGTGTACTCACGTTACCCCTGCACCTTGTGTGCAGATCCAGGTACACCGGGACCCAGTAGTGGATACTGAGTAGCTGTCAGAGTTCCATTGGAGTCGTCGAGGTAGCAACTGGCGATCTCGACCTCGTCTTCTCTTTCTTATTCTACCTGTTGTTCTTTATTTTGAGACTATGTTGTCCATTTCTCCTTTTTCCTTGCTTTATGTTGTAGCAGCTCATGACTGAGTGATACCGGATCCGGGGTTGGAGATTTAAATTTTGTTTCAGATATTGTTTCAAAACTTCAGATTATTAGTATTATCAATAATTTCGTTTAAATTTTATTTTTTTACTGGAAATTGAATTTAGCTTAGATAAAATGGGCGGCTTGTCTAGTTCTACGACATGCGCCATCACGACTCCGAAATCGGGTCGTGACATATATATATATATATATATATATATATATATAGATACACACACATACATAAAAAGACTACTATATCAGAAATAAACTACTCTCCAATTTAAATTGGAATTTTTTTATTTCTTTATTTCCGTTTTTTTATCCAAAATAATTTTAAAACTCCAAATTGAAACCCCACCTCAATTTGAATTTGCAATTTTTTATTTCTTTATTTTTATTTTTTATTATAAAATAATTATAAAACTCCAACTTGAAACTATTCCCCAACTTGAATAGGTAGTTTTTTTTTTAATTAATATTTTTTGTTTTTTATTTGTAGCTAATTTAGTTTTTTCTTATTTTTCGTTTTAGTTTTAAAATAACTTTAAAACTCCAACTTGAAACTACTCCCTAATTTGAATGAGTAGTTATTTTTTTATATTTTTATTTTTTTGATATAATTAATTATAAGATATCTATATTTATCTATACTATATTAAAAATGGGAAGCCTTCAACTCAAAAGTTAAATTACTTTTTTACCCTTCTAAAACTTAAAGACCCTATTTTTTAATTTAAAAAAGAAAAAGAAAAAGAAAAAGAAAAAATAGGCAACAACCCAAATGAAAAGGCGCTACTAACAGGCTAAACGCACGGTTTGAGAAAATAACACGAAGGAAAGAGAATGACTAGAATACGATATTTTCTATCGATGCATGCATACCAATGAATTAAGATGAAGAATAGTAAGAATAGTTCACGTTTCATGTGCTCAGGATTCGAATTGCTTAAATGAATTGGGAATAGCAGATTATATTTTTTTTTCACGAAAAACTCAAGGCAGCAAAATAAATGATGAAGCAGGCGCACTAAATTTTAAAAACTCCGCAGTCCGTTGCCTGAGGCCGAGGGTGCGGGCTTCTTGTATGATTAAATTCTCTGTTTTGATCAGAGCCATGATCAGAAGGCTTGGGACAGTAAGTGCTGCAACGGTTGGTGAAGAGTTCGAACGAGGATGGTTATTTACTATGTATTTATCATAGTGAAAAATATAAATCCTTTTTTATTAGATGGGCATAGTAAGGGGGAAAAAAAGTTTTACAAGAGAGAACAACCAAGGAAATTGGATCTTGATTTCTACACTTGCTGAACGCATAGGCGCAATGAAATTTTCTAGAAAAAAAGGAGGGCGCATACTTCTGCATATTCGACATCTAACTAATGAATCAAGAAAAATGTGATGAAATTCGGGTTCTACTTTTCCAACTCTACTTATCATTGTTTAAATGAATTTCTATCCTTTTTGATGTTCGTGAAATGCATCTTCATAAATGTTAAGGTAGATTTTTGTGATGATCTCCAAAAATGTGGTCATGCATGCTACTTTAGGAGTAACATGTTTTATGTGATTATAGTTTGTTATCCTTACATAAAAATGGCTTACAAGGACTGTATCTATACCCGAAAGTTGTTATGACAATTTGAAATCTAGAAAAAATAGTTTCGTGGAATTAAGTTTACTCCACATGTGTTCTGGAAAAAACACTTGAAATGTTCAAAGAGTGGTGGTGTTTGGCCTATAGTTAAAGCCAATATTAGACTTATTATCTAATTAATTTTAAGAATTTGAAAAACAAAATCAATTTATGCCAATTATTTTGTGTTAGTTTTTCTATATGAATAACATTTTACTTATAAACAATGATATAAATACCACAATAGAAATGAAGTAGTTTTTATCTTCCACATTCGAGATGAAAAGATCTTGGACAAGCTGATATCATATTAGGTGTCAAGATTAAAAAATATTATGGATTTTGTATTGAGTCAATTTTCATTACCTTTGAGAATAATACTAAGTAAATTTAGTCACAAAAGAAATAAAAAAGTAATTCCCCATTTGGTTCAAGTATCAAGTTAAAGAATGGCTGAAAAATTTTGCAGCATATATATTGATTTATAATGTTAATTTTAACTTCGATAAACAAGTCACCATATGGCATATGGCGATCTACACTTGTACTTATTTGTTTCATATTTACTTAATTATTTGAGGTTTTCTTTTTAATAATATTCCAATTAATTAACAATACTGCATACTATAACACTCAAAATACACGTGCAACGCACGTGTCGAAAGACTAGTTAATTCAAATAGAGTAACTAATTAATTCAAAATTTAAAATAGTTTTTTTAAAGTTAAAAAGGTAATTTATTTTATCTTAATAATGCCACTTGGCTTTTTGTGGTTATGCTACTTGTCTAAATAAAGTGCTTTTGCCTCTTCTTTTATTATATATAGAATATAGATATAAATTGGCAATTTCTTATTCCTTTATTTCCTTTTTTTTTATTTTAGAATAATTTTAGAACTCCAAATTGAAACCACACCCCAATTTGATTTGGCAATTTTTTATTTACTTATTTTCATTTTTTATTATAAAATAAGTTTAAAACTATTGAAATTATTCCCAACTTGAATAGGTAGTTTGTTTTTATTATTAATATTTTCGTTTTCTATTGTAGCTAATTTAATATTTTCTTATTTTTCATTTTTTAATTTCAAAATAACTTTAAATTTCTAACTTGAAACTATTCCCCAATTTGAAAGAGTAGTTATTTTTTTATATTTTTGTTTTTTTTTTATATAGCTAATTATATGATATCTATATTTATTAATTCAAATAGAGTAACTATCACGACTCCAAACCACCCCGGTCGCGATGGCGCCTATCGCAGTACTAGGCTAGCCAATTCATTACTTATAACATAAAAGGATTTTTTCATTAATTCATTTACTAATCAGATATTCTCATAAATCTTTCGTCTAAGCATTTCAACACCAGCGGAAATATATGTAAAATATTAAACACTGTCTGATCCTGGAGTCACTAGTCATGAGCAACTAAAATACAAGTCTGATACTGCCTACTTAATACAAGATGAATATGAGAAAAATAAATGCTAAAAGATAGGGAGGAGAAAGGCAAGGCTGCGGACGCCGTGCAGCTACCTTGCAAATCTCTCGAATACTCTGAAAAGGAGAGGATCAGCTCTCACTCTGATGCCCTGGCACCTCAATCTGCACACAAGGTGCATGGAGTAACGTGAGTATGCCAACTCAGTACTAACAATTATAACTAAAGACTGAGTGCAGTGACGAGCATTTAAAATCATATAAATCTCATAACATAACAACCTCGGTTGAAATAACAAGATCAAATCAGCAATTAAATTTCGAGCATCTCGTAAAAACTCCAGTTTCAATGAAAATTGTTTAAAACATTTGGTCAATATTTTCAATATAGGCTCAGTATAAAAGAGGAATGAAAACAGTAATTTCATAAAACAATCCCCTCGTGCAAGATATCACTCATATATATATATAGCCCCTCGGGCAAGCCTCTCAGTCACTCATGACTCAACTCTCATCAATCTGCACTCACACTCAATAGGTACCTTATAATAACCGCTGCAGCGTGCAGCCTGATCCATAAATATATAGTCGACTGCGCTTACTGGGGGTGTGCAGACTCCGGAGGGGCTCCTACAGCCCAAGCGCTATATCGTTGCGGTGTGCAGCCCGACCCAATACCGCTGCGGCGTGCAGTCCGATCCATATATTGCTACGGTGTTCAACCCGATCCATATATATATATATTGCTGCGGTGTGCAGCCCGATCCATATCATATATCGTTGCGGCGTGCAGCCTGATCTATATCTGTAATGACCCGACTGGTCGTTTTGCTTCCTAGAACCCCGTATCCCTAAATTTTGACTTCCCATATTTTATTTTATTGACTTATGACGGGAGATGGTTAGTTCAGGATTTGGAAGAGTTCGGGTTGAAATTAGAACACTTGGTTCCCTAAGGTTGGCCTAAAAGGCCAAGTTTGACTCCGGTCAATATTTTGAGTAAACTGCGTCGAAATCGGGATTTGAAGGTTCCAATAGGTTCGTATGTCAATTTTGGACTTGGGTGTATGTTCGGAACGGGTTTTGGATGACCTGGGAGCGTTTCAACGCCAAATAGTGAAAATATGATTCTTGAGGTTTAAGAAGTTCTATAAATGTGGTTTGGGACGTGCTTTGGTGATATAGAGGTCCAAACGGAATTCTGAGACAGCGAATAGCTCTGTAATGTCATTTAGGACTTGCACGCAAAATTTGGTAGCATTCTGAGTAGTATAAGTACGTTTTCGGTATGTTGGAAGTAAATTGAAGAACTTAAAGTTCATAAGCTTGATTTAATTGGTTTTAGGGTGTGATTCTTAGTTTTAATGTTGTTTCGGGCATTCTGAATGTTCGACCGAGACCGTCTTATGATTTAGAACTTTTTGGTATGTTTGGATGGGGACCCAGGGGCCCCGAATGTCGTTCGGACGTTGAGCTAGTCGAGTCCAAGCTCAAAATGAGCTGCTAGTGCACCAGTTCTGGTGCGACGCACCTGCGGTTAGGCAGCCGGAAGTGCGAGCTCGTAGGTGCGGGCAAAGATGCACATATGCGGCCCAACAAGCAGAGCCCAAGTTCCGCAGATGCGGCCTCCTTTTCGCAGATGCGGGACCGCAAATGCGTTCACTTGTCCGCAGGTGCGGTCCTAGCCAACCCTCCCTCTTTTCTGCAAATGCGGATGATGGCCCGCAGAATCGAGACCGCAGGTGCGGTCCACGCGCCGCAGATGCGAAAATCGCTGAAGGCAGTGCCTTCATTTAATACGGGAGTTTGTCATTTTTTAATCACTTCACTCAACACTTGGGCGATTTGGGAGCTTCAAAATGGGAGATTTCCACCTAGCTTTATGAGGTAAGTAATTCCTACATCATATGATTTTAATACATAGTTTATGGGTAGGTTCCAACATGTAAATTAGTGAAAATTATGGGTTTAGAGTAAAACCTAGGGTTTTAATAAAAATAAGATTTAACCACGAAATTAGTTATGGAATCTAGTACAAATAATATATTATTGATCCTAAGGTTATTGGTAGAAACTTTCTTTAAGAATTTTCGGAATCCGAGCACGTGGGCCCGGGATGAATTTTGGGAATCTTGCATTTGGGGTTGGATAACCACTTTAATAGCTAGAAAATGAACTTGTAAGCCTATAATGATGTATTTTTATGTTATTTGAATAGTTTCGGATTGTGCGGCTCCAGTTTGAGAGTTTGAGAACATTCTTGAGTTGGAAGAAGGCCTTAAAATGAGGTAAGTCTCCTTTCTAACCTTGTAAGAGGGAAATATCCTCATAGGTGAACTTGTATGATATATGAATGATTGTGGGGGACTACGTACGCACGAGGTGATGAGGGTCCGTACGTGGTGAATATTCTTATTATGTCCGGGTAGTTTAGGTGCACACCATGCTTTGTGAATACTGTTTATTTATTTCATACGCTAATTGTATTGGGTGAAATTTATTTCAAGATCTTAAGAATTTGAAAGCTTCAAGTAAATTATTATTTTTAAAAGGAATTGAGGAAGAAGAGAAATATATTATGTTAATGTTTGACCGCTTCACAATTATATTCCGCGAGGGGAGTGATTCCTTCCAATACTCTCATGGGAGCGGGTCGTTCGCCTCTACAGGTTAATAGATGCATCTATGGTTCGCGCCGTTCGACCCTTCGACGGTGCACATTTATTATTTTGTTGGATCAGGCCGTACGTCCTCGGTACTATATGCGCATGCTATCTGTTTGGCATTTTCCCATGATTTTTAGACTATTTAAATGCCCTGGAATATAAATTGTCAATTGAAATGACAAGGATTTATGTATTTTTGTTATAATTATAGAAAAGCTTGTGGTTTCCTGTTATTTTTCTGCTATTTAGCCTTGATATCCATGCTTAGTCACATGCTTAAGTATATAATTTGGCCCTAGTAAGTGCCAAGTTGACCCCTCGTCACTAGTTCTTCGAGGTTAGACTGGATACTTATTGGGTACATAATGTTTATGTACTCATGCTACGCTTCTGTACTTAATTGCACAGGTTCTGAGGCGGGTGCATCTGGTTACCAGTCTGGAGCACGTTCTTGATTTCTGAGGCAGAAGTTCCACGGTGAGCTGCTTCTCTTGATGCCGTTCAGCCGCACGTTGGAGTCTTTCCCTTTTTTCTTATTCTGTCTATTCTAGTTCAGACAGTACCGTAGATGTATTCTTTTGTTTATTCTACTAGATGCACATATACTTGTGACACTAGTTCCTGGCACACACATTGGTAGACTATTATTTTGGGGATGTAATTATTTAAACTTGGCTCTTTTTGTCATTTGCAAATTTAAACTGCCTTTGTATTCTCTTTTCACATGCTTAGTAATTTAAAATAAGATATTGTTGGAAACGTCTTTAATAAAATAAGATGGGACTCACATTGATAAATAGTGTTGGCTTGCCTAACTTCGGTGTTGGGCACCATCTCGACCTAGGATGGAATTTGGGTCGTGACAACATGGTATAAGAGCACTAGGTTCACGTAGGTCTCACAAGTAATGGGCAAACCTAATAGAGTCTTGCGGATCGGTATAGAGACGTCTGTATTTATCTTCAGGAGGCTATAGGGTGTTAGGAAATAACTCTTTATTCATCTTCTATCGTGGAGTTGATGGTATACTAAATTTCATTCTCCTATTCTCTTACAGATGGTGAGGACGCGTACGATTGACGTTCCGACCCGGGAGGATCTGCTCCCCCCATTGCTAGAGGCCGGTGGAGGGCACTGGCCCGAGGTACGGGACGAGGGCATCCTAGAGCTGCCACAGTTGCACCACCAGCGGATCCAACAGAGGACCCTATCATTGAGGAGCAGGGCGAGGTGCCCGTAGAAGATCCTGCCCTAGTGGATTTCATGACAGCGCCGGGCTTTAAGGAGGTCATGGGCCGTATGATGCGGTTCATGGACACTGTGACCATGGCTAGTTTATTTCCAGCGGACCCGACCACATCTCAGGAGGGAGGGGGAGCACAAAACCTTCAGGAGGGAGGGGGAGCACAAAACCTTACTTCCCAGGCCCTAAGACATGCAGCTACGGTTTATCAAACTCTGGGTACCCTACCCGTGGGCGGAGCCCAGCCAGGTGCAACACTAGCACCTGAGCCCCGACCAGTTGCGGACGACGATCCGTAGTAGTTATTAGACAGATGGACTGAACTTCACCCTCCTGTCTTCGGAGGAGAGCGTCATGAGGATGCTCAGGATTTTATTGATAGGTGCAGGGAAAAACTTCACAACATGAGGATACTGGAGTCTCATGGGATTGACTTCACCATTTTCCAGCTAGAGGGCAGGGCCCGTAGGTGGTGGCAGTCTTATGTTCTTGGTAGGCCAGTGGATTCTCCTGGAGAGCTCGGTTTTTTTAAGATTTTAGAGATTCCACGGTTAGGGGCAGAGGTTAGTTTGGGAGGGGCCAGCCCAGCAGGCCCCCATATTCAGCAGCACCACCACCTCCTCGAGGTGCTCCAGTGAGGCTTTATTTCAGTGCGATGCCGGAGAGTTCTTATCGCCAACCAGCTATTCAGGGTTCCTCTGGCGGGTATTCTTTATCAGGGTTCTTCCAGCACCTATTTCAGTGCCATGCCAGAGAGTTCATATTGTCCCCCAACCCTTAAGGGTTCCTCCGGTGTTTATTCCGGCCACCAGGGTCAGTCTTCAAGGTAGCAGTCTATGTTGCCGAGAGGTTGTTATGAGTGTGGGGATATAGGTCTCATGAAGAGGTTCTTCCCCAGGCTTCGAGGCAAGGCAGTTCAGTAGGGTCATTAGCCTATGGTTTCAACACCAGCGGTCTGGCCACCCAGAGGTGGAGGACAGGTTGGTAGGGGTCGTCCCAGAGGTGGAGGCCAGGTAGGGGGAGTGCAGTCAGCTCCTGTTCAGTCAGGTGGAGGCCAGCTAGCCGGCGCTCCAGCTAGATTCTATGCTTTTTCGGCCAGACCAGATGCATTGGCCTCAGATGCAGTTATCACAGGTATTATCTCCGTCTGCGGTAGGGAGGATCCAGTATTATTTGATCCAGGGTCTACCTATTCATATGTATCATCTCTTTTGCTCAGTTCCTGGATGTTCCTCGTGAGTCTTTGGGTACTCCTGTTAATGTGTCCACTCTTGTGGGCAATTTTGTGGTTGTGGACCGGATCTATCGGTCCTGTGTGGTCGCATTCTGTGGGTTCGAGACCAAGGCGGACCTCTTGTTACTTGATATGACTGACTTTGAGGTCACCCTGGGCATGGACTAGTTATCTCCTTATCACGCCATTCTAGATTTCCATGCCAAGACTATTACATTAGCAATGCCTGAGTTGCCGAGATTGGAGTGGAGAGTTTCCTCAGTTAGTGCAGCTAGTCGGGTTATTTCTTTTGTGAAGGCTCGATGTATAGTCGAGAAGGGTTGTTTGGCTTATCTCGCTTATGTGCGGAGTCTCCGATGATTGATTCAGTGCCGGTAGTCCGGGATTTCGCCGATGTGTTTCCTTCTTACCTCCCAGGCATACCGCCAGAGCGTGATATTCATTTTTGTATTGACTTGGCTCCAGGCACCCAGCCTATATCCATTCCACCGTACCATATGGCTACGAAAGAATTGAAATAATTGAATGAACAACTTGAGGAGTTGCTAGCTAAGGGGTTTATCAGACCAAGTGTATCGCCTTGGGATGACTATACGGATGTATATTGACTACCGCCAGTTGAACTAAGTTACCATAAAAAAAAAGTACCCGTTGTCGCGAATCGATGATTTGTTTGACCAGTTCCAGTGTGCTAGGGTGTTTTCTAAGATTGACCTGAGATCGGGGTATCATCAGCTGAGGATTCCGGACTCAGATGTTCTGAAGACTGCCTTCCTTACTGGATATGGTCATTATGAGTTCCTGGTGATTTCCTTTGGCTTGACTAATGCCCCAGCAACGTTTATGGATTTGATGAACAGGGTGTTCAGGCCTTATATTGATTCTTTTGTCATTTTCTTCATCGATGACATCTTGATCTACTCGCGTAGCTTGGGGGAGCACGAGGAGCATTTGAGAGTAGTGCTCCAGACCTTGCAGGAACAAAAGTTATATGTTAAGTTCTCCAAGTGTGAGTTTTGGTTAGATTCTGTAGCATTGTTGGGGCATGTGGTATCCAGAGAGGGTATCAAGGTGGATCCTAAGAAGATTGAGGTAGTTCAGAGTTGGCCACGTCCCACTTTAGCGATCGAGATCAGGAGTTTCTTGGTATTGGCAGGTTATTATCGTCGGTTTGTGGAGGGCTTTTCATCCATTGCAGCCCCTATGACTAGGTTGAACCAGAAGGGTGCCCCATTCCGATGGTCCGACTAGTGTGAGGCGAGCTTTCAGAAGCTCAAGACAACTTTGACCACAACACTAGTTCTAGTGTTGCCTTCCGGTTTAGGGATGTATATTGTTTGTTGCGACGCTTCACGCGTTGGCTTAGGATGTGTATTGATGCAGGAGGGGTGAGTTATTGCATATGATTCACGTCAGCTAAAGATTCATGAGAAGAACTACCACGTGCATGATTTGGAGTTGGCAATGATTGTTCATACTCTTAAGATCTGGAGGCATTACTTGTATGGAGTGTCTTGTGAGGTTTATACAGACCACCACAACTTACAGCACTTGTTCAAGCAAAAGGATCTTAATTTTAGGCAGCGTAGGTGGCTTGAGTTACTGAAGGATTATGACATCACCATTCTTTATCATCCCAACAAGGCGAATGTGGTTGTAGACGCCTTAAGTAGGAAGGCAGAGAGTATGGGTAGCTTGGCATTCATTTCAGCGGAGGAGAGGCCGCTAGCCTTGGATATTCATTCCTTGGCTAACAGACTTGTAAGGCTTGACATTTTAGAGCCCAGACGAGTTCTTGCGTGTGTTGTTGCTCAGTCTTCATTACTGGGGAAGATCAAGGCTCGGCAGTTTGATGATCCGCACTTGGCAATTCTCAGAGAGACGGTATTACAGGGAGGTTCCAATGAGGTTTCTATTGGCGAGGATGGTGTACTGCGACTTCAGGGTCGCCTATGTGTTCCTAATGTTGATGGCCTAAGGGAGAGGATTCTAGAGGAGGCACACAATTCACGGTATTCTATTCATCCAGGTGCTACGAAGATGTATCGTAACCTGAGGCAACACTACTGGTGGCGGCAGATAAAGAAAGACATAGTGGAGTATGTGGCTAGATGTCTAAATTGCCAACAAGTTAAGTATCAGCACCAGAGGCTAGAAGGACTACTCCAGCAGATGCCTATACCTGAGTGGAAATGGGAGCGCATCACTATGGCTTCGTAGTTGGGTTGCGGCGGACCTTACGGAAGTTTGATGCGGTTTGGGTTATTGTAGACAGGTTGACCAAGTCGGCACACTTCAGTCTAGTAGCCACTACTTATACTTCAGAGAGGGATGCCTAGATTTACATTTGTCATTTATGACTTGCCTGCAAATTTTGGTGTCATTCCGTGTTGTATAGATCGGTTCGGCGCGTAGTTAGTGAAGTCAAGAAAACTTAAAGTTCCTAAGTTTGGTTCTAGGGGTTTTGAGGTGTGATTTTGAGTTTTAACGTTGTTTTGGGTGTTTCAAAGGCTCGAGCGAGTCCGTATTATGATTTAGCACTTGTTGGTATATTTGGAGAGGGGCTCGGGTGGGCCCAGGTGCCTCCCGGACACCACACGAGGCCAAAAACCAGCTGAAACAGCTGATGGTGCGCCTGTTCTGGTGTTAACCGAAGGTGCGGTTTCCCAGTCGCAGGTGCGGGACCGCTAGCGGGCAAGTCATTTCTCGCAGGTGCGGACAAAGTTCTGCAGGAGCGGAGCCGCAGGTGCGGTCTCCACTCCGCAGGTGCGGGCCTAGGCTTCCTCATCCATTTCCGCAGGTGCGAGCCTTTGCTCGTAGGTGCGAGACCGCAAGTGCGGTCCTCGAGCCGCAAGTGCGGAAACACTGTCAGACAATGTGTTTCTTAAATACGGGATTCTTCATTGTTCTCTTCACTCTTTCCTCCATTAAACACTTTGAGAGCTTGGGAAAAAGGCTCCACGACCCAACCCCTAGAAGGTAAGTAAATTTCATCTAAAGACTTGTTAATGCATGAATTCCTAGTTGAATTTAATCACCTAATTAATAAAAAAATCAAGAATTGGGTAGTAACCTAGGGTTTTTGATAAATTGAGAATTTACCCGTGAATTAGCTATAAAATCAAGTAAAAATCATATATTAATGATCCTTAGGCTATAGGTGAGTATTCCTTTCGAGAATTTTTGGAATCCGAGCATGTGGGCCTGGGGTTGGATTTTAGGATTTCTTCAAAAATGGCGAATTTGACTTAGTAGTAGGAGGATTTCCATACTTTGAGCATAAATTGATGAATTTGTATAACATTTGGCTAGTTTCAAGTCCTCGGGTGTAGAGTTCGGAGTTTTGGGTGCGTTCTTGGTCCAGGGAGTAGATTCGTCACGAGGTGAGTCTCCTTTCTAACCTTGTAGGAGGGAATTGTCCCCATAGGTGATTATAAATAATTGCATGTCCTTATTTGCGGGGGATACGTACGCACGAAGTGACGAGAGTCCGTGCGTAGCTACTACCATGTTATGTTGGGTAGTTCTAGGACTCACGAGCATGCTTATATGTGCCTTACATGTATTCCTAAACGAATTTTGAGTTGCTTATTATCCTTGATTTGGCATGAGAATATTAGGAAGTTGTGTTCCATGATAGATTGTTTAAGTTGTTTCCTTAAAGAATAATCTTTGTTAATTCCTTAAAAATTGATAATTTTATGTATGTATGCGGCACCGCGTCACATGTATGATTCATGAGCGGAATAGCCCTACTATTATGTCAACCGCGTCGCATGTTCGATTCATGAGCGGGGTAATAGATGCATCTATAGTTCGAGCCGTTCGACCCTCGGCACTGCACATTTATTTTCGCGACGTTTCGGCCGTACGCTTCCGGCCTATTATGTGCTGTATGAGTTACTGGGAATTTGTTGTAATTGTATAAACTGGTTCATGTTAATAAGGGAAGTTAGTACATTATGTGCTAGTGAAATTTGACATGCAAAGGTAAATACAACTATACTTGATAATTTATATCTTTGTGATTTCTATGACTGTTATGTCAGCCTAGTTCCTATTAAATCATATTATTTAGAAATGTTGACCCTAGTAAGTATCATGTCTACCTCTCGTCACTACCTCTTCGAGGTTAGGCGGGATACTCACTGGGTACATATTTGTTTATGTACTCATGCTGCACTTTTGTACTTAATTGTACAGGTTCTGAGGCTGGTGCACCTAGTTATCAGACTGGAGCTCAATTCTGATCTTAGTTGGACCTGACTACATGGTGAGCTGCTACTCCTGACGGTCCTCAGCAGCACCATGGAGTTTTCTTTTGCTTATTTCTCGTCTATTTCTTTCAGACAGTGGGATTATATATTATGTTTTGTATTCTGTTAGTATGCGCATAGGACTTGTGACACTGGTTCCTGGCACACACATAGTAGACTCTATATTTGGGACAATATATATTGGTTCATGATCCTTGTGGCTGTATTTACTTAAGTTGGTTACTTTATCCGTTTTTACTTAAATAATCTAAGCTTAAAATTTGGTAAGTGTGGGGTTGATAAGTCAAATAAGGATAATCTCACTAGTAAACAACTGTTGGCTTGCCTGACTCCGGTGTTGGGCGCCATCACGACCTGTGTTGGGATTTTGCATCGTGACAGGAACTACCGGGCGGGTCGTTACAGTAACCAATTAATTCAAAATTTGAAATTGTTTTTTTAGTTAAAAAGGTAGTTTATTTTGTCTTAATGATGCCGCTTGGATTTTTATGGTTATGCCACTTGTCTTAGTTGTCACGACCCAAAATCCCTAAGGTCGTGATGACGCCAGACATCATTGTCAGGCAAGCCGATCCTTAATTAATTGAAATAATTTCCAGTTTACACATTTATGAAAAATATTTCCTTGCACTTTATTACATATTAACTAAATAAAAATTTGTTAAGTAAAACAATAGTTTAAATATTACATTTTAGCAAATATATCCCAACACATCCCAGAACCCAGTGTCACAAGTACATGAGCAATTTCTAAGAATTTATACAATCATCACAAAGCCTGTCCGAAATACAAATTGGACAAGGAATTTTAAAAATGAAAGTAAATACAGTACGAGGGAGACTCTGTCAGCTGTGGATCGTCTCCAGATGATGCAGCTCGCCTAAGTCTCCGAATCCTCCACAATGCTATGAAAGTACCTGTGCAATAAAATGCATAGCAAGTGTAGCATGAGTACAAAAACAACGTGTACTCAGTAAGTCGCTCGCCTAACCTCAGAGAGGTAGTGACGAGGGGTCGAATTAGACACTTGCTAAAGGTCAATTTAGAATATTTAAGTCCTACAGTAAGCATGATTGTCATAGGCAATTTATTAAAATCAGGAATAAATATTATCAACTTCGTTCACATTTAACACTTTATATCTTCGTCACATTAATAAAAATTAATCAAACGGCTTGAACCATAGATGCATCTATCTGCCCCGCTCGCGAATCGATCATGCGACATGGTTATACATACAAATAATAAGGCTAGCCTGCTCGCGAATCATACCTGCGACTCAGGTGCTCATATGTACACATATCCACATAATAAATCCGTATTTTTATCAAGAAAGCAGTTTTCTCAGGAAAGTGGTAAAATTCTTCTTAAAGGAACATGAGCTATAGTTTTCAAATCTTTGTTTTGAAACTCATTTGCCAAGTTTAATGATATTCCATAATATAACCATACCAGGTATAATATTATCTACAGAGGAATCAATTCTCTTTTTAGATGATTAAGAAAATGAACTCTAGTCTTCTTCAGATATTCAATTATGATTTCAATTATATTAGCAGTTTAAAATTACAGGCAGGGCCACAGGTACAACATGTAAGGCATGCTAGTGGGTCCTAGACTACCCGGACATGGCATAATAGTAGCTACGCACAGACCCCCGTCACCTCGTGCATATGTATCCTCTGAAGATAATATCACATACTTAATTAATTCATCTAGGGGGACAATTCCCCCTCACAAAGTTAGAAAGGAGACTTACCTTGCTTCGAAGTCCCATAACCGACTTCCAAGCCCTTTTGACGACTCCCATGGATGCACAACGCCCCCAAACTACCAAATAACGGTCAAAGTAATGAAAATTCATCCTAATACTTGCAACATATTAAAATTATATACTTTCCCAACTCCGTTCAGTGAAATGACCAAAATGCCCTCGGGCCCCCGTGCTCGGAATCTGAAATTTCTCGAAGATATACCCTACCCATAGCATTACTAACTCAAATATACAATTTACTCAAATATTCATGCTCAATTCGCGGCTGAAAATCCAAATCACCATTTTCTAGGTTTCTTTCAGATTTCCCAATTTCCTACCAATTTCCATGTCTAATCCATGCATATAATCTTGTCTTTAACTTAAAAACGGGAGGAATTTACTTACCTAGTGATGCTTGGTGGAAAGCCCCTCTTGAAGCTCCTCAAACTCACCCACATCCATGAAACAAGTGAAAGAAATGGCCAACATTTCGCATATTAACTAATTTGCCCAGGCCCCAATTTACTCTCTGCGTTCACATGCCCACGAACGCGTTCGCAGAGCTTCCTCAAGCCACCACTCCGCGATAGCGGTCACCTCCCTGCGTTCGCATAGGCCAAAGGGCCCCCAGGCCCCCAATTCCCTTTCCTTCTACGCGATCGCACACTAAACCCCGCGTTCGCGTAGAGATCACACCCCAAGCCACCGCGTTCGCTCTCCCTTTTCCGCGAACGCACAAGCCAAATCCAGCAGCCCTCGAATTTCCTTCTATGCGATCGCACACAAGGGACCGTGATCGCATAGCACACCAGATACACCAGAAGACAGCAACAGCAAAACAAAGAAAAATGGTCCGAACTCACCCCGAAATACACCCGAGGCTCCGGGACCCCGTTCAATCACACGACTCAGTCCCATAACATCCCACGAACTTGTTCGAGGCTTTAAATCACATCAAACAATGCCGAAATCACGAATCGCACCTAAATTCAAACTTTATGAACTTTGAAATTTCAAACCTCCACATTTGATGCCGAGACCTATCAAATCACGTCTGATTGACCTCAAATTTTGCACACAAATCATATTCGACATTACGGACCTGCTCCAACTTCCGGAATCGCATTCCGACCCCGATATCAAAATTTTCACTTCTGATCGGATTTCTCAAACACCTTCAAATTTCTATCTTTAGCCAAATGACTTCAAAATGACCTCCAGACATCCGAATTTGCTTCCGATCGTGCTCCCAACTCCAGAATCACCATACAAAGCTATTCCCAGACTCGGAATCCCAAACGGACATCAAAAACACTGAAATGCACTTCAAACCCAAATCTATGAAATTCTTCTAAAATGCTAACTTCCATAATATACGCTGAAACGCTCCCGGGTTATCCAAAACCCGATCCGGACATACGCCCAAGTCCGAAATCATCATAAGAACCTGTTGGAACCTTCAAATCCTTATTCGGAGGTCGTGTACTCAAAATTCCAATCTTAATTGATTCTTCCAACTTAAGGCTTCTGAAATGAGAATTTCTTTCCAAATCAATTCTAAACTTCCCGAAATTCAATTCCGACCACGCCCACGGGTCGTAATACCTGAAATGGAGCTGCTCACGGCCTCAAACCACTAAACGACGCGCTAGAGCTCAAAACGATCGGCCGGGTCGTTACATTCTCCCCCACTTAAACAGACGTTCGTCCTCGAACGTGCTAAGAACTGCTCTAGAGTTATCTGAAATCACTGTTTAACACCTCGAGCACCTGCCCGTGCTACTACAACCCAGTTGAGTACATTAGCTTGGTCAAATATGATGATTTCTTCTTTCATTCATATAATAAGCTCATAACCTAGTTCCAACACTTGAAATTCTTCTGCCAGACCTAGTTCCAATAAATAAACACCGTATCAACTACCACACGATATACCAGAACATGACTGTATACCTTTGCCGAATCAGCATCATGCACCGCATAACTCATCATCTGACCACAATGGCACTCCCTGATCCTTAATAGCTAAAATTTCACGAATCTGGTGCTCCCGATGCACCTCATAACAAATATACAGACACCCTGCTATAAAGCTGACGATACCACTACAACGGAGGAAGTATGTAGAAATTCATACCCAATTGTAGAGTTAACAAATCATTGAATATCTCATCTTGACTAGAATCATCACCTCATTATGAACCTGAATAATGGTATTTGTTCTTTAATATACACTTCCCATAACCTTATCGCACTGATCCCTGATCCGATAATCTCGTCTCACCCAGTATGAACTGCTCAGACAACAAATCACCCCAAACATGACCAACAGCCTCACATGATACCATATCGCACCAATAGGCCATAACTCGAACATGATAGGTAAGAAATGACTCAGGAAGGGACTATTCAACTCACCCAACTGATATGAACTTTTCTCAGAAAATAGGATGTTAAACATAAGAAAATAAATATAGGAACCTTATTTATCATCACACTGTTGCGGCGTGCAACCCGATCCGAATAACATAAAATTTACAAAAGAAGATATATATACGGAGTTGATTTTCACACTATTACAAATTACTGAATATCGATCATAAGCACGCTAAGTGCATAATACCATCCTGGGGAGACTGATAAAGACGTAGGCTACAAAACTCAAGCACCACTATGGTGCGATATATATATACACACTCTGGATCTCAAGAGCTATCCTGCTCACATAACATCCCCACTACGCGGGACCTCAACACATAGGAAATTATCAAGCCGTTTCACAACTCACACGGCACAATCATAATAACACATGAATTTGATGAAGACGGAACAACATCCGCTGTTCTAATACCTTTCCATGAAAAGCGCTCTACTGAAATGAACATGCCTGGCTCATACGGAGCCCATAATCATATTTAAATCCATCCACAAACATCGAGTCTACCTTGATCGCACCAAACTAAGCTAATAGCTTTTACCTGGGTCTATATTAACCCACTTTCTCTCATAATACACGAAAACAACCATCATCACCGGGACAAACACCCCATAATCCACAATCAACTGAACCGAACGCCCTCCAGACATAAATTCTCAAATAAAAAATATTTCACTTCTTTATACTCAGTCCAAATCTTCAATCCATCAAGTGAGTACATCACACATTATACAATCTTTTCGCGGTCATGCTTCCACGACCTTCCACACAAGGCAACAAGTCTGCCCATCCATCCCTGGCCATACTATGTTGTAAGACAAATCATGAACCCATAACCAGGGTACAAAGCCTCTTCCACCGAATATAAATCTCAGGTGACATTAAAGTTAACACCAGCTTACTCTGAACTTTCGTATCACTTTTTTCTTGCTCTTTCGAGCTCATGACATCCTTATTAACACCGAACCTCAATCTCGATTCTTACTCCCAGTTACATACTGCTTACCGCACCTAATGTGCCAATATGAGGTAACGCAAGAATTCCATCATAACTTCTGAACCACCAATAGGGTGAACACTTCATCATATAGAAACCTTTTACTTACCATCTCAACACACGAGTGAATTCCCACAATCACCCAACATGCAAATCCTTAAGTAGTAGTCTATACCACCATAACCCTTCCGGGATCCGCCTACACCTGACAGGCCATAGCACTCAAAATCTCCCACATGAAATCCATTACGACGGCTGACAAGCCCCGCACACAACGGCACAAACCACATGCATAACTTAATCACACCGAAGGAACTGATCACTGCTGTAAATGTGCCATTTCAACCATGGCTAATCAATCTATTTTGTTTTAATCCTCTTCAATTGCCTCAGGAATAATAGCGACTTACTTCAACTCATAGCAAACTCAACCCTCACTCATCCCGAGTGACCTTGATTCACGAGACTATGCTGCCTAAATCCCGCAACCTGTCTCATACCCTCCTGATAATCTTTCTACAATCCGAAGTTTATTTCTCTCACTCCTCCAATACTATCCTGCATGCTGAAACATATCATAGAACATTCCAACCATCCTCCTTTTCTCAGAAATTACTTCGCAAAAGCTCGATTCTCGATCATACTGCTGCCTGGAACCCTTAAACGCCGCATTCTTAACTGTTGAACTCACTAGGACCGCTACTGAGAGTCACCCACTCTAACTGGCTCCGAGTACAATCAACTCCAAGGCTCTTCTAGAACATGAACACCCTTTTCCTTGAAGCACGTGGCTGAGTGACTACCTTGACAACTCACCTATGCCCTAAGCAAAATTCTGAATCTTCCAAAGCTTAACCCTGGTCCAACAGGGCCAACTCTTGCACATATTTATCAAATTGCATGCACAATCACCATTTTAATCCTTTCCCTTAGCTGTAATAACTTGACAACACGCTGACAATCCCCAACCCTATGATAACACAATCCTGCAACCCAACTGTAGATGGTGGGACTCTCCCACTTAGCCCGAAGCTACTCCTTGCACCACTCTAGACCCTGCCAAGATCCTTTCTCATTTGATAACGCAATCTTGCTCAACCAATCCATCCAAATTCTTCCAAATTCTCTTGCTAGCACTACCTAAATACTCAAATTCTATAGCATCATTCACACATTCTGCCTCCTACCGAATAGCCACTAGAACCCCTCACAGAGACCTTCCAACCATGTCACCGCTATCCTATCCACATGAGATAACCCACCTGCGGAAATCACCAACTGACACCTTTCAACGACGCCGTACTGCACACCTTCTACAACATCAATATCCCATCCTAAGCCTGATCCCATTCACCAACTTTACTAGTCCGTCTGCTCCTCATGGACACCCATTAAATGCGCGACAATATCTCCTAATCCCAAGCTATGCTGCCGCTCCCCCACTTTGCGACTGCTCGACTTCCGCTTCTTACACCTGGCCTCCTAGAGATAGAACCACCACCTAGTCTCACTTCCGGATCATTCTCTGTAGCTCTCAAACCAGCAGATCACCACGACTTCAAGCTCTACATAGATCATCTTTCTCTAGATGTCTTCATTATCAACACTTATCCGGTACTGAACCACCGCACCTCGCGGTCTCTGCCAACCGCATTCTTCAATACTTCTTCTCAATACTCTGACCTGATGCAACCGAAGAAACCATAGCACCGACAAACTTAAAACATTCCATCGATCAATGACGACAACTTCACGTCACAGGTGCATATCCCGCCTCACTTGAAGACACCAAGTCTTAATACTTTATCAACCCCAACTGGACCATTCATAATCCCAATGCCTTTCCTGTGCTGGGACTAAAATATCGAAATCTCGAAATCACACTCTGAGAAGACCTCCCTTCAAAGCATTCATCATCCCCAACATACGGGCAAGCATTCCATCATCATATCGACATCACACGATAAATAATCGCAAGCATCATCACTACCTGAGCATAGCCTTAACGCTCTCAGAAACACAACTGTTGAGCTGAAACAACATATCGTTCTTTCGCAGGGCCATAACAACAACCCCAACCAATTACACATGGAAACATCTCGAGTTACATCCGTAGCACCATTTCAATTCCTTAAATTCCTGATTCATAGCAAGCGTTTTGCGACGCGTAATATTGAGTAGGAATAAACATAGGCATAACCCTCAAAGGAATCAAATCGCACGATGACGAATCAAGAAAGGAAGTACTCCTAACAGCCCTGTAGCCTTTCGAAGATAAGTACATACGTCTCTGTACCGATCCGCAAGACTCTACTAGACTTGCTCATGACTCGTGAGACCTAAGGGAACCTAGAGCTTTGATACCATGTTGTCACGACCCAAAATCCCTAAGGTCGTGATGGCACCGGACATCATTGTCAGGCAAGCCGATCCTTAATTAATTGAAATAATTTCTGGTTTACACATTTATGAAAAACATTTCCTTGTACTTTATTACATATTAACTAAATAAAAATCTGTTAAGTAAAACAATAGTTTAAATATTACACTTTAGCAAATATCCCAACTCATCCTAGAACCCGGTGTCACAAGTACATGGGTTCTAAGAATTTATACAATTATCACAAAGCCTGTCTGAAATACAAATTGGACAAGGAAGTTTAAAAATGAAAGTAAATACAGTACGAGGGAGACTCTGTCAGCTATGGATCGCCTCCGGATGATGCAGCTCGCCTAAGTTATATTAGCAGTTTAATATTACAGGAAGGACCACAAGTACAACACGTAAGGCATGCTAGTGGGTCCTAGACTACCCGGACATGGCATAATAGTAGCTACATAAAGACCCCTGTCACCTCGTGTGTACGTAGCCCCCGAAGATAATAGCACATACTTAATTAATTCACCTAGGGGGACAATTCCCCATCACAAAGTTAGAAAGGAGACTTACCTCGCTCCGAAGTTCCATAACCGGCTTCCAAGCCCTTCCGACGACTCCCATGGATGCACAACGGCCCAAAACTACCAAATAACGGTCAAAGCAATGAAAATTCATCTTAATACTTGCAACAAATTCAAATTATATACTTTCCCAATTCCGATCAGTGAAATGACCAAAATGCCCTCAGGCCCACGTGCCCGAAATCCAAAATTTCTCGAAGATATACCCTACCCATAGCGTTACTAACTCAAAGATACAATTTACTCAAATATTCATGCTCAATTCGTGGCTGAAAATCCAAATCACCATTTTCTAGGTTTCTTTACGATTTCCTAATTTCCTACCAATTTCCATGTCTAATCCATGCATATAATCTTGTATTTAACTTTAAAACGGGAGGAATTTACTTACCTAGTGATGCTTGGTGGGAAACTCCTCTTGAAGCTCCTCAAACTCGCCCACATCCATGAAACATATGAAAGAAATGGCCAACATTTCGCATATAAACTAATCTGCCCAGGCTCCAATTTACTCGCTGCGTTCGCATACCCATGAACGTGTTCACAGAGCTTCCTCGAGCCAACACTCCACGATCGTGGTCACCTCTCCGCGTTCGCATAGGCCAAAGGGCCCCCAGGCCCCCAGCTCCCTTTCCTTCTACGCGATCGCACACCGTACCCCGCGTTCGCGTAGAGATCACACCCTAAGCCACCGCGTTCGCACTCCCTTTTCCGCGAACGCACAAGCCAAATCCAGCAGCCCTCGAATTTCCTTCTATGCGATCGCACACAAGGGACCGCGATCGCATAGCACACCTGATACACCAGAAGACAGCAGCAGCAAACCAGAGAAAAATGGTCCGAACTTACCCCGAAACACACCCAAGGCCCCCGGGACCCCGTCCAATCACACGACTCAGTCCCATAACATCCCACGAACTTGTTCGAGGCTTCAAATCACATCAAACAACGCCGAAATCACGAATCGCACAAAAATTCAAACTTTATGAACTTTCAAATTTCAAACCTCCACATTCGATGCCGAGACCTATCAAATCACGTCCGATTGACCTCAAATTTTGCACACAAGTCATATTCAACATTACGGACTTGCTCCAACTTTCGGGATTGCATTCCGACCCCGATATCAAAATTTCCACTTCCGGTCGGATTCCTCAAAAACTTTCAAATTTCTATCTTAGCCAAATGACTTCAAAATGACCTCCGGACATCCGAATTCACTTCCGATCGCACTCCCAACTCCAGAATCACCATAGGAAGCTATTCCTAGACTCGGAATCCCAAACGGACATCAACAACACTGAAATGCACTTCAAGCCCAAATCTATGAAATTCTTCTAAAATGCTAACTTCCATAATATACGCCGAAACGCTCCCAGGTTATCCAAAACCCGATCCGGACATACATCCAAGTCCGAAATCATCATACGAACCTGCAGGAACCTTCAAATACTAATTCGGAGGTCGTTTACTCAAATTCCAATCTTAGTTGATTCTTCCAACTTAAGGCTTCTGAAATGAGAATTTCTTTCCAAATCAACTCTAAACTTCCCGAAATTCAATTCTGACCACGCCCACGGGTCGTAATACCTGAAATGGAGTTGCTCACGGCCTCAAATCGCTGAACGACGCGCTAGAGCTCAAAACGACCGGCCAGGTCTTTACATTAGTAATGTGCTTTTGCCTCTCCTTTTATTAAACCCCACCCCAATTTGAATTGGCAAATTTTTATTTCTTTATTTTCATTTTTATTATAAAATAATTATAAAACTCCAACTTAAAACTATTCCCTAACTTGAATAGGTAGTTTTTTATTATTATTAATATTTTTCGTTTTTTTATTTTAGATAATTTAATTTTTTTTTTATTATTAAAATTTTTTGTTTTTTATTATAACTAATTTAATTTTTTCTTATTTTTTATTTTTTAATTTTAAAATAACTTTAAAACTCCAACTTGAAACTATTCCCCAATTTGAATGAGTAGTTATTTTTTTTATATTTTTGCTTTTTATTATAGCTAATTATAAGATATTTATATTTATTAATTCAAATAGAGTAACCAATTAATTCAAAATATGAAATTATTTTTTTAGTTAAAAAGGTTATGGTTATGCCACTTGTTCTAATAATGTGTTTTTGCCTCTCTTTTTGTTAAACCCAGCAATTTTTTATTTCTTTATTTTTATTTTTTATTATAAAATAATTATAAAACTCCAACTTGAAACTATTCCCCAATTTGAATAGGTAGTGTTTTTATTATTATTAATATTTTTCATTTTTTATTGTAGCTAATTTAGTTTATTTTTTTATTATTAATATTTTTTGTTTTTTATTGTAGCTAATTTAATTTTTCTTATTTTTTATTTTTAATTTTAAAATAACTTTAAAACTCCAACTTGAAACTACTCCCATATTTGAATGAGTAGTTATTTTTTTTTATATTTTCAGTTTTTAATATAGCTAATTATAAGATATATATATATTTATTAATTCAAATAGAGTAACCAATTAATTCAAAATTTGAAATGGCTTTTTTAGTTAAAAGGTAGTTTATTTTGTCTTAATGATGTCACCTGACTTTTTATGGTTATGTCACTTATCTTAAAAATATGTTTTTGCCTCTGCTTTTATTATATATAGACTAGTGCTAGAACCCGCGCGATGCGCAACTAATTTAACAGAATATTAATCTTATAAAGTTATGATCTAATATATTAATTTATTTTAAAAAATATTAGTTATTATTTTATTATTTCTTGTAGTGTACAGAAATATAACAAAATCTATACAAAACAAAAGAATACACATTAAATAATAATCAAATAAATTATTTTTCCTTATTACTCCTTATTATTATTAAATTAGCAAGTACTTAGTACTATACATTTACTAATATTCCTTAATATTAACTTGTCAATTATTTCTATATTTTGAAATTACTTCTCTTTTTTTATAATATAGATATATATTTATTACTCTGAAAATATTTTTTTTTAAAACTTATGTTATACTATTCAAAATTCTTCAATTGTCTAAATTTATTAATAATTTTATTGGGGTTTTTATTTATATTTTATTTATTATTCATTATTTATTTATTAATTCTAAATATATAATAAAATTGTCTTTATCCCCCTTTCATACATTCTTTTCTACTCTAATATGTGTTATCTTTCTTATTTTGAAATTTACTGAAAATTTAAATAATGTAATCCTTTTTATTTTATATTTATCAATAGTATAAAGATAAAAGCCTTTTATTATATTGATGCTTTTATAATATATAT
>ML331625.1:0-18122 GCA_005239505.1 Nicotiana paniculata
TCAAACAATCAAAGCTATATTAATATCACAATAAGTTCATCCCCCAACGGGTTCCACCAAAACTCTTGATTAAAGAAATTAGCTACTCATGCTCATAATAATCAACTCTAAAATAACTTGCATAATGAAACTACAAAGTAATGAATAAAAGCTGTAAAAATCAATGTTTTGCTTCTCTGAGTAGTATTCCATAGGCGTCTCTTGTCTCTAATGGCATCTGCCCTTCAAGTTGTGTTTTTGTGTCTATTTATATGTTTAGGACAAACCCTAAACGTGTAGAAGACTTCTACTCAAACCGGAAAACACTTAAAATCTTCAAACTCGGATTTGACCGGACCAGGGACCAGGCGTTACAGACCAAACGCCTGGCTAACGCCTGGACAGGCCTGGCGTTAGGGCCCAAACGCCTGGCTAGGCTAGTCTTTACAGCCCAAACGCCCGGCTATAGCCCGGTTCACATACGAAATGTATTTTTATCATTAACGCACATAAAATGTAAGGCGTATAATGCGTTAAACCATGAATTCTAGCCACACATCAATAGACCACACATTGCATAAAAATACCAAGTTGTTGCCCCTGAAAATTCCTTCTTTGACATTGTTCTTTATCCATTTCTTGGACTCAAATGTGCAAAGTATAAATATATTTTGACTACTAATGATAATATTAATCTAACATCCTCCACTTTCTGTCTTCTTTCTACCTTTCATTTGATTTATATATTGAAGTTGAAGGGATCTTTTTTTATTTAATAAAACCTGTGGGCCTATAAAAGAAACAGAATAAATAAATCTTTGTTAGTCCAAAAGGAAGCTGGTCCCCTTTTAGTTCTCTTTCTTGTTACTGCTATTTTAATTTTTTAACAGAGTAAAAAGATAGTTTGGTGCACTAAGCTTCCGCTATACGCGAGATTCGGGGAAGGGCCGGACTACAAGGGTCTATCGTACGCAGTCTTACCTTATATTTCTACAAGAGACTGTTTTCACGGTTCGAACCCGTAACTTTCTGATCATATGACAGTAATTTTACCAGTTACGCCAAAGCTCTCCTTCGACGTACTCTAAATATACAAGTGCGCTGTTTCTGTAATCAATTTGAAGAAAGGTATCAGAATCTTGTTTAAAAGGGGTAAAGGAATTTAAAAAAATACCAAGCCTGTGGGTTGTGGGACAAGATATGTGGTCTTAATATACTTAAGAGAACTATATCAAGTTAGAATAAAGTGGCCAAAGTGCCTTTCTTATGCAACTTGCAAGAGGTTCTGCTTTAAGAAAGGAGTAGGGCAGTTAAAGTATTTACTGAAAATGTTCATATATATTGTAATATTGCTCATGTTGCCAAATATTCTTTGCCTGGGTATGACCTAATAGTCAATAACATGGAATAAAAATCATAGAAGATTAACATTTAAATTCCAACAATAGAATGGGGTGTTTGATCTACTAATTATGCTCCCTTAATTATCAATATTAATGTTACAATAAGAAGCAATACAAAGGTGATAAAGAATAATAAAGGGTAATAAATCTTGCTATCGTTTCTGTGCCGATCATATCTAGAATTGCATCTTACCTGACATCAGGTTTGTATCCGGTGTCAACATGATTGAATCACTACTAACTGATCATTCTTGACACGTGTTGCTTCCTAAGTCACCTAACTCTTGAGAGCGATTTTTAACGTATACAATCGGTGATTTCTTCATATTTGTTTAAGTGTTGATAAACAGTTACTAAGAGGAGGTAACAAGTATAATGAAATATGTAAGGTGCGCAAAAGTTGATCCAGACACTATTATCATAAAATAATATTATTTGGCTCTGGAGGGGGGACCTATATATAATGAGCCACAGATGCTGGTTTGCATTAGGATTTTAATTTTAGTGATACTGCCAACAGCAAATGGTGAGGGTAATACCACCAAAACAGAAAACACCAAATAGGAAGTGTTATGCTGAGGGAGAAGAGAACATGAAATTAACAGCAACAACACAACAGAACAAGGAAATTAACTTTTCATTTGACCTCTTATGAATTGCAAGTTTTTAAAAATCATTTCATGAAAAGAACAGTTTGAATAGTCATATTATTTAAACAGTAGAAGGACCAGGTTGCAGTTTTGGTTGGATGGTGGACAAGATAGTATCTAAAGTAGCATAGACACTAATTTAAACATATTATTACTACTGTTTCTTTAAAGTAGTGTTTCCTACTCTTGAAATATGTCAAAAGCTCCTCTTTTGTAGTCTCCTAATTACAAATTCTTAATTTCTTAATTACAAATTTCAATTCATTTGGAAGGTGATTTCCCACTTCTTAAATTCACTTCTATCAAACCAAAGGATCATATAATACTCCCCACTTTTGTGGAATCCACTACCCATTAAAAAAGCAGACTGGTGTACTAAACTCCCTTTATATATGTACGGGGTCCGGGAAAGGGCCGGACCACAACGGTCTTTCGTACAAAGTCTTACCCTGTATTTCTGCAAGAGTATGTTTCCACAGCTCGAACCTGTGATCTCCTGGTCACATTATATCAACTTTACCAATTATGCCAAGAGCCATGCCCCTATCATTGTCTCTTCTTTCTATCTATATGTGACATTTTACTAAGAAATTCTAACTGTACAAGTGCAGAGATACTCACTACAATATTCTCTTTAATATCCTATTTCGAAAACTAGTCGTTACTATTCTTTACACAATGCTTGACCTCGGACTCGGTTGACACCTCAGCCATGAATTTTGTTGCCTCTTGGTCGACCTCGATCAATTCTCTCCTTACACCGTATTACGCTAAATATTCTTAAGGCAGATTTTGGCCTATACATACGTGATTTCTTGGTCACATTATAGCAATCTTATCAGTTATTTCAAGGCTCACCTTCAATATCCACTAACCATTAAGCATCTCAAATATGAAAAAAGTTAACACCTTTCTTTTTCTTGATAACATCACTATCCAGACTCCAGAGCCAATTTGCGTGCATCTTGATTACTCAACCAGAGCAACCTCTCACCAACACAAAGAAATCGAGTGACTATACCACCCAGATGGAAAAAAATAATCAAATTTTAACATTGAATAGTTTAGCACCAATGACAGGTTTCGATGAACTATTTGCTGAGAAAGATTCAACCATTATTCCGTACGTGATTGAAAAGAGGAAGAACTAAATGATGGACTTACTTTTTTTTTTTTCTTTCTATCTCTTTCTGTTTGAAAAATAAAAGAACATAAAGAGTGCATCAAGTATCTTGAGAAGTTTAACATTTCCAATATTTAGAATTCCTTAGGAACATGGCAGTTGGCCCTAAGGGGATAAAAACTTACTCTCAAGTTGAATCATAACGTGTCACGTCATGAAGTGGATATTGACTCAGCACATAGGCAGCTACAACCTATAATCAATGAGTTCAATCGACCCTACTATTTTTATTATGGAACATAAATATATATGCGAAAAGTAACTAAATTTCAACAAAATCAAATTATGAATTTGTAATATCAAAAGTGTAATGTGTTCAATATATATTATGAACTTTAAAAGCTGAACAATCAAATGTAAATTCTGAATTCGACTTTGACTCAACATTTATTAGGACTAAACATTGGATTACATTCCATGTTTGGTGCAGTTCTACTTGTGCCTTTATTAGGACTAAACTAGAGTATTGAATTTAAGGTCTTCTCTCTTAATGCCAATTGCCTTTTTCTTTTCTCTTGTTAATAATCATGAATGAACTCTGAATTAGAGGATACAAGTGCAAGCTGTAATACTGTTTAATTTCTTCTACAGAGCTGAAAACAAGGAACTACAAACTAAAACTACCACAATTTTCTTAAGGAACTTTACTTGATTTATTGCTACCATTATAACCAATAATATTAACAAGTAACAGTTCTGAGCCTGCTGGCTGAACGGTGGAAAATGCGCGGTTTGGGCTTAACTTGGGCTGGTTCAGCCTGAACCTCCTCCAGCTTTGAATTTATCATGAAAGTAATATATGCTTTCAACATCAAACACACTTGAAAAGACAACAGATGATCGATGAGGGCGAAGCAATAGATCATAATTCTGTTAAATAACGAGCAGCCTTCTTTAACCATATCTTGTTCTTGGTAGTGGCATTTTTCTTGCTTTTTCTGAAATAACATGGAATTGATTTTGAGTATTCTCCAAACTGATCACATACCATTGTACTGACCAAACTGGAGTCCCTGCAGAATAAGACTATGCATTCCATTTTCATGCAGCTTTAATCCAAATGTCTTGAATGCTATATCTGCTTCTTGATTTGGCAAATTATACTCATATAAAGCTTGTTCTTGTGGAGGAGCAGATTTGTCTTGAGATATAGTAGATGTATGATTCTCGGGTGAAGGAGACGTCATTTCTGTAAGATTGACAGTGGTAATATCATGTATACTTGATCTCCTCTTATCTTTACCTCCAGAAAGTTGTCTTATAAAGTACTTCTGAGCATGACTTGCTACTTGTGTTGGTGTTCTTGTGGTCACATAATTGCGCGAGATATTTCTCCAATCTCCTTTTCCATACTTTTTTAGCCCCAACAGAAAATGCCTGAGCAAAATGTAGTAAGCAATATCAATATTGCAGGAAACAGAATCATCTATAGAATAGAAAACACTAGATGAAGTGCAGTAGTTTAAAGGGGAGTCTTGGAGAAACGGTAAAGTTATCTCCGTGTGACCTATTGGTCACGGGTTCGAGACGTGTAAGTAGTCACTAATGCTTGCACTAGGGTAGGTTGTTTACATCACAACCTCGGGGTGCATCCCTTCTCCTATCATGTGTGAAAGCGGGATGCTTCGTGCACTACGCTGCCCTTGATGAATTGCAGGGTCCGGGGAAGGGCCGGACCACAAGGGTATATTATACACAACTTTACTCTGCATTTCTGCAAGAATCTGTTTCCACGGCTCGAATCTGTGACTTCCAAGTTACATGGCAACAACTTTACCAGTTACGCCAAAGCTCCCATGAATCGCAGTAAACTGGATTCTAAAAGCATTTACTTTACAAAACTATCTTTATAATCATTTTGAACCATCTTTACAGTAAAAAACAGAAATGTCAATGTTAAATTACAAAGCTGAAACATGACTTCGTTTTTTTAGTTAGAAGAATCAATTACAGTCAAACCTCTCTAATAGAGTATAAAAATTGATTTCATAAAAAACTTAGTTTTTATAGTGAATGGCTGTTATAAAGCGATGCCGTTATAGAGATGTTTAATTGTACCTGTGTTCTTCCTCAGTCCATGGCACTCCCTTTTTCCTTTCGTGTTCAGAAGGTCGCGTTGATGTGTTTCGCTTCCCAGACGAACCATAGAATCGCTTGTTGAAGTCGTGGAAATTGCCTTCTTGATCATGATTAATCCACTCTAATGTGAAAGAATTAGTACTAGTTGTGTAGCCAGGTAATGGTACTAAACCTGCCTCAATATCACTAATATCTTCTACTAATTCTCTATACTGTTTGATCACATCATTCACTGTTTTTCCAGGGATCATTGCTGCTACATTATACCATCTATCTGGTGTTTCCTTATCAAATAAAGCTAGTGCATCCTCAAACCTCTTGTTCTCTTCAGTTGTCCATTTTGTTGTTCCTTTGTTTTCCTCAAATAACCAATTTGAGTTTCTAATGTATGTTGTAGTAGGACAAAGAAATCCCATTTCACTGCTCATGTTTTCTTGTTTATAGAAAACTAGAGAGGAAATGATGAGGAGAAGTTGGGGTTGTTGTTTATGGCCACATTGGCATTTTAATTATGAAGCATCTGAGGGGGTGGGGAGTGGGGGGNTCTGAATAAGACTTTTTGACAAGTTGTAGTATAAGGTGAGGAATCAAGAAAATGGACCACCCCAACTTTCCAAAACCCAAGGAAAATTCAGCACACTGTAGAAAAAAGTAGATCTTGGTAGTGAATGATTAAGCATTTGAACTCTTAAGTAGATCTATAGCTCAGATGGACATTTATAATATAGACTATAAATCTGTGAGAAGCTATATATTATATAAAATAAAAATAAAAAATTCTTGTCTAGATACTGGGACATACATATATTAGAGAATATAATTGTGTTTTCGTTAGATGCTCAAATTCTTTCACAATATAAAGTCATATATAGAATCGTCTTTATTAGGAAGCCTTTTATGCCTTCCTCCCCCTCCCCCAAATCTCTGTCCGAATCCGGATTTAATTGATCTCCAATACAAGTACCGGACACCGAATATGAAAAAAACATAAAAATAATATAGATGAAGTCCTAAAGCAATATATATGTATTTGCTACTTGCTGGAATTCCACTATGAAAATATAGAAATAGAGAGAGAGAGTTAAGGATATTGTGTCGAGATATCATTGGCTTATACTACTAAGGTCTCTCCAATTCAATCGATATCTAACATGTAATGCCAATATATTGATATTTAATTAGGGACTTGAATTCTTATCATTTGTTTATCTGACAAACTGTGAAGGGGTTGCTAGGAGTGGTCACATGATTAAATAATTGGACTTGCAGAACCAAAAAACGAAGGAATAATAAAGCCAAAAAAATAATTAAAAAATACATTTGCAAAACCAAAAAGAAAAGAAAAGGAAACTACAAGAAAGAAATAGATACCTAGTATGATATAGAGTGGTTGGCTCCCACTGTACCTATTAATTGGCAGGATTCCTTAAGTTAATTTCCTCTAGTTTTCTTTTATTTTCTCCACATAAAGCATATATTATTTTTCACCTTTTCCCTCTCACTGTTATAGAGGTTTATTTGTTCGATCAAAAAGTGTAAACCCTTAATTAAACTAATTAATTTTATGTAACGAGGGATTAAACCTAGCTAATAATAATAACCTCAGATCTATAATCGGATAATACGAATAGTGTAGAACAGTGTTGGTAAGGGATTAAATGTGGTGTACATTCAATATTCCAAAATGCTTAATGATGGGAGAGTGTCAAACGATAAATAATAATAAATGACATTAAAGTAATTAAGGAGAATGATTCACCCAATATTGAATGAGGTGAATGATTCCTCTTTTTGACAATGATGAATGATAGGCAAATACTAGAATATTGGAACTACTCTCGGATCTGGTAGAAAAGTATGGAATAATAGACAAATGAATCTCTTCAGAAAAGTAGTGTTTGTATTTTATCCAGTGAGAAAGTATGTTTTTCGAAGAGTGTTCTTATCAGAGAATATTACATACCTTTCACCTTATCTCTCTTTCTATTTATAAGAGACATTCCCCCAGCTAGCCTTAAAAGTACAAGTATAGAGAATATTCAACGGAATATTCTCTTAAAGATCCTATTACAAAACTAGGTGTTATAGATGCTTCTGATACTTGACATCGACCGTGATTGACTGCTCGACTGTGAGTCCTACTGATTACTAGTCGACCTCGGCAAAATTACTTTTTGTAATGCCTCTTCGTGTCGAATCGCCAAAAAGGTGGGTTTTGACCTATACAGTTAGTCCATCCGCTTATTGAGGACGACTCTAGACGACCTTGATGAGCGGACTTTGCTAGTCGTGGTTGAGAGATTTGGGCGAGTAGGTCGAATAGTAACGTTTTTGACGAGATGGTAAAGTGGCACTTAGTGTGTCGTAACCCATCGTTATGTCGACTCAGAATGACATCATGACATCATACGTCATTATTACGCATTTTCCCAATGTATTGCATCGTTTCCCGTGCCTCTACCGTTTCGATAGTTGCGCTCGGCATCGAAGGTTTGTTTCCTCGATACTGATGTCCGGGGGCCCCTAAATAGGGATAGGAGATCATTTGCCTTATTCTTTGCATTCTCAAATGAATCCCTATCTCCTTCTTCCTTCTTCATTCAGTGTTCCTGCTTTCGTTACCTACATTCTTGCATCCCTGTTTTCACCGATTCTGGTGACTTCTGCTACTCACGACTCCTCCATGCCTACATCTTCTTCGCATATAAATAAACAAATATGGTTAATGCATCTTCTAGTTCTGGGGACGTATTTGATCATGTCCCCTTGGCAGTGTGCGCGCCTCCCCATGATGATGGGGTGGCCATTGTTGCTGAGGATGACAGCTTTCCTACGGTGGAGGAAATTATTCCCTGTAGTGAGAAGGCTAGAACTGACTTCTCAAAGTTTCCTGAGGACGAACCCGAGATCTCGGAGTCGTTGATGAAAGAGGCAGCCCTCACCGAGTTTAGGGCTAAATTCAAAATTCCCGCTCATATAGACCTAGTTCCTGTAGGGCATGACGTTGTGCAAATACATCGCCCTGGATATTGCGCCTGCATACCCCTTCCATGTAGGTTATTCTTTCCCTATCCTCCCCTTGGCCGAAGAGTTCTTCCGCTACTACCGATTTTTCCCGGCTCAACTTTCCCCGTACATCTATAAACTCATATGTATGATCTCGAAGTTCATGGAGTAAGCCGGGATCGAGGTTACCCTTCGTCACTCGATGCATCTCTTTGCTCCCAATTTTCATAGGTGGACGATGTTACATCTTCGCCACTGAGGCAACAAATGCCTAGTGGTAAAAATGGATGACAAGGCAAACAGCAAGTTTTGGCTCAAATACTTCTACGTCAAAACTGAGGTTATGGTGGTTAATTCAAGCGGGTTCCCCAAGCTTTGGAACTACGCCCGTAAGAATTATTCTTCCCCCTTTTTTTAATTGTATTTCATGTTGGTTGATTTCAATTATATTGACGTCATTTTTTCTCCAAGTAGCCGAGGTTGAGCCCCCTCATTTGGTTGAGGATATTCACGATTAGGTTAGTCGGGTCCTCCCTCATACAGTAGGATTCATGAATGGTAGGCCTTCCATACGAAGTTTGGGCCCAAGTTTACCGGTGAGTTTGCTTGTCTTAAGTCTGTTGTTGTGGCTTTTGATCAACTGCTTCTTATTATTTTTTGTGGGGATTGATCTCGACCTTTTTTTTTTCTTTTATTGTTAGCACGGGGAGCTTCGAAGAGGTCTAAAGCTCCCACTCTTGCATTTAGCCAAGTGACCATTACAACGGGGCCTTCCCTAGCCGTGACCGTGACTAAGCCTACCCGGTCATCCGCCTCTGTTCAGCTTCCGGCTTCGCCTAGATCAACTCGATCGACAGCGGCCTCAGTATCAGGGACTCCGACTCTTCCCGTGCTGCATTTGATAGATGAGTCATCACCAAGAGAGGAGGATTCAGTTCCTCGTAAAAAGAGGTCGGTGGATGTTGGTGATGGAACGATTTGGGTAGTGGATTCTACAAGGGGCGATTGCGAGCCGTTCATTTCTGCACTTGAAAGTGATGCAGATCCGTCATCTGAAGTTCCGCTATCGATGAGGTCCATGTAGAGTGTATCTTTGCCCTGAGGATGAGGTGTTGGAATTGGCGGGTCGCCTGTGGAAGTTGCGGGTACCCACTGAGAGATGAATTGTCGTCCTTGAGACTGGTTGACGTTCCTTTGTCGATATAGGGGAGAGATAAAGGCGTTGTCGAGGACGGCTATGGAACCGGCTCCGACATTGACGCTGATGAGGTGCGGATGCTGAGCGAGGGGTTCACTCGAGTGGAAGTAAGGTTGGAAGGGTCCACTCGTACCATTATGGTCCCTATGGATCGGGACCTGCAGGTGAACACGGAAAACGTGGTCCCTTCTTTAGGTCCTCGTTGCTCAGATGTGAAGGGCAGGACCCTCGATACGTTGAACGATGCTGCCCTATCGGCGGGCATAGCCAATCTTGCCCTTAGGGTATGTTTTCCGACCTTTCTAGTTTCTATGCCTTGCGCACTATTTTTGATTGAATGATTTTCTTCCTCTCATATTTTTTCTTTTCAGACCATTATCTTAGAGATTCAGAATGCTCACCGAGAGGAAAGGTGCAAATCCATTTTAAAGAAGATAGATAGTAAGTACCGTGAATACCGCAACAAACATCGTGAGATCTGTAGACGATTTGGCAAGAGTGGAAACTCCCAAGCTATCAGGGACGAGCTGAAGCAGAAAGATGATGATTTAATGAGAGTCATCGGTAAGTGCAGCATCCTTGAAGGGGCGTTGAGGTAGAAAGAAGAGGAGCTCGAGGTGAGCAGGGGAGTTGAGGCCTAGTGTGCGGACCTTCAGGCCCAAGTGATCTCTCTACGGGCCGATCTCGAGCAATGTTCGGTTAGGGTGGATGCTTTGGGTGAAGAGGTCGCCGAGAAGGCAGCAAAGGTTTCCGAGAAGACAGAGGACTTGGAGAAGCCGAGCTGTGGCGGCTTTGACAAAGGTAGAGGCTTTGGAGGCTGCGATCCGCGTTATTTGATCTGAGTGGGCAAACGATTTAGAGACAGCTAAACTCAGAGAAGCGTGGATTGATGAGCAGATAGAAACTAGAAAGATAGGTTTCCATCCTTGGCGACCAAGTAATCATTCTCGAGGTCGGGAAGACGCAATTATTGGCTCAGTCGTCCTCCTCTCACACTTCTACTTTTCCTTATGTTCCGCAGGATTTATATGAGAAGTGGATCCACGCCGAGGCCCAGCTGGATATATTTAAAATTTTATGACGGCGGGGAAAGTTCTTGAAGCCGACTTTGAGGATGCTCATACAAAGGCGCGTGCATCTCGGGTCGCTTGAGTCTATGACCCTGCTTCCCCAGAGGTCGGTGATGGTGAGGAAGATGTAGATGGGATTAAGCACAACGCCTAGTACGATGATGAGTATCCCGATGGCAGCGGCGATGGTGGAGATAGTGTTGTTGGGTCAGGTGGCGAGAAATTATTCTTCTTTTTGTTTTTAAATTTTGGGCACACTTTTGCGGGCGTGTGTATTAGCCCTTGTAAGCAATATCGTTGAAGTATGAAATGTTATTTTCTTCTGTTCGGGAATGCATGCTTATTTATTTTGTTTTGCCATTTGGATGCTTTTAGTCGTAGAAGCTTGGTTTATGTGTGTTGAACGAGGTCGAATGTCGAATTTAGTTGGTCATTGCCCGGGGCCAGTAACTGTTACTTCGAACGAGGTAGAATGTAGCCGGACCTTAGTTCGAATCGAGTTTGAACATAACTTAGTTAATTTGAGCGGGGTCGAATGTTAGTTACTTCAAGCGAGGTCGAATGTAACTTAAACATAAAAATGATCGGGGGTTGTTGTATTGGTAAAAAATAGACATTACACGTGTAATATCTTGGATGACAAAGCAGTATACGTGGAACAATGGAAGGGCGACAGCTGGATGAAATCTTGGAAAGAGGTATGGAGCAAAGAGGTACGGGGTAAACACCCACGAGATAATTAGAAGCGGAAGCTCCAGTCTAATCGAGAAGTTGAAGAGACACGGTCAGAAAGAACCAGGGCAGAATAAAGAGCAGATTAATAGATCTTCAATCAATGAGCTAAACGTTGCAGAATCTTCACGCAACAGTTACGATTACCTATTGTAACGTTACATTAATGATATAAATATTCATTAATGCTCAATCATTAAGAAGAGTAGACGTTATATTAAGAAATTCCCTATAAAAGGGAGTAAAATCTCACTTGTATGGACAAGGGTCAACCACTACTGAAATATACTTACTTTTATGCTATCTTATTGCTTTTTTATTTACAAGTCTAAATCCTATTATTAGCTAATCTTTTTGGTTATCATAAGCCCGAGTACTTCTTAAAATAGCTTTGACTAAGAATCCAACTCTTTGGTTAAACAAATTAGTTCAGTTACCAGCAATCTGATAATCTTTGTTTTTTCTCGAATAACCTTTATCGAATCATGTCGAATACCAACGACAACAACCAACAAACAACTGGAACTCCAGTTCCATCGCCTCAGGGATCCCCACGAGGTTCAAGGGACAACTCCCCAGAAATATCTACAACTCACAACAATGTTCAAATTGGAAACGAGAAAGCATGAGAACAAGACCCTGTGAAGCAGATGGTTGGTGAATATGTGAGTGAAGCTCTTCAAGCTTTCATGAGAGGGCTACCAACTGTGTCACCTACGCCTCCTCCAAACAGCACCGCGACTGTAGAAAATCCACAATCTGGACTAGCAAATTCAGGAAGTAGAGGCACTCTAAATGAATTGCTTGGAGGAAGACCAGGTATGTCTAATAATTCAGATTTACAATCTTTAAATACTAACCTTGCAGAAATAGGTAAAGGAAAAAAATGATTGCATCGAGCAAATTACTCGATTACCACCTGTCATCAAGGGTATTGATATTGATAAATACTCTCAACAACCCTGGAAGCCAAGTGTAGCACCTTTGTCGATTCCCAAGAAATTAAAAATGCCTGACATACCAAAGTACGATGGGACAACTGATCCACGTGATCATGTTATTGCTTTCACCACATGAGTAAAAGGAAACGACCTGACTAAGCAAGAAATTGAATCTGTGTTGGTCAAAACATTTGGATAGACACTCACCAAAGGAGCATTAACATGGTATTCTCTGTTGCCCGAAAATTCTGTTGATTTTTTTGCTGAGCTTGCAGATTTGTTTATAAAAGCACATTCCGGTGCACAAAAAGTGGAGAAGAGAATGGAATACATAATTCAAAATAAAACAGGGAGATACGGAGTTGCTTCATGAATTCGTAGATAGGTTTCAACGTGAAAGGATGCTTCTACCAAGAGTACTTGACCATTGGGCAGCTATGGCCTTTGCAAGTAATTTGAATGATGAAAGCTCTGAAGCCACGATGAGACTCAAAGAGAGCTTGAGAGAGTTCCCATCTATGATATGGAACGATGTTATAACAGGTACAACACCAAATTACGAATTGAGCAAGATACTATTGCCCAATCAAAAGCAGAAGACAGGATGAGTTCTAGACGCTCCGAATCAGAAAGGAGAACTGGAAAAAACAGGTACGATCCATACATGGAACCTTCGGGACGAGAGGCTCTTTCCAAATTTGAAAACCCACGGTCTGATCATAGACCGTCGAATAAGATTCGAGTTCATCATCATCAATATCTAGAAAGGATCGAGATGAGCGAAATAGAGGTAATACAAGAATTGGAGGTTACAGTTTCAATGTAAGTACTTCGAATTAATTACAGTACTAAGAAATATGGGTGATAAAGTTTGATGGCCCAAAGAAATGAGATCAAATCCAAACAGAAGGAACCCAGACTTCTGGTGTGAATTTCATAATGATCATGGGCACAAAACATCAGACTGCAGGTTATTGCAAGGTGAGGTAGAACACTTATTAAAACAAGGTTATCTAACAGAACTGTTTAGTGAAAAGGGTAAACAGGCATATATGAAGAATAGGCAGGAGCCCCAAAAACAACCATCTCCGAAGAGAACTGTAAATGTGATAAATGGAGGAGAGGAAGTAAATGGCGTAACTTATACTTCAACAAGAAGGATGTCCAAGTTCACAGTGACCTTTGGGAAATGGACTCGTGAGACTTTAGAGGCTGACAGCATCTCATTCGACGACTCAGATGCTGATGGATTACTGCTTCCACATAACGACGCACTGGTAATATCTCAACTTATACATGACACTAACGTAAAAAGAGTATTGATTGATCCAGATAACTCGATCAATATCATTTTGCTGAGGCTTGTGGAAGAGATGTTAATTGGGTAATGTGTAATTTCAAAAGCATGTTCCTTGTCCGGTTCGACAACTCTACTGTCATAACAAAAGGAGAAATTGAGCTTAATACCTATGCAGAAGGCGTCATCAAGGAAACAAAATTTCAAGTTATAGATATAGATATAGCTTATAATATAATCATGGGGAGACCATGGATCCATGACATGGATGCAGTACCATCCACCTTGCATCAGGTAGTCAAATTCCCTTCCAGATGGGGAATCCAGCAAATTCAAGGTGATCAACAGACTTCAAGAAACATCAACTCAGTGATGCATTCCAATAAATAGCGGAGGAATCAAAAGACGAGGGAGCAACTCGAACAGAAATGGAAGAAAATGATAAAGACACGGTGAATCAAATCACCACGGATGTCACATCAAGACATACGAACATGGATTCCAGACCTGATGTTATTCAAGAACCAGAAGAGAATGAAAATATCAAGACAACGACTGAGGAGCTCGAAGCTATTCCACTGTTCGAGCTTAAGCCTGAGCACAAAATCCACATAGGAGCAAGGCTAAGCCCGACCAGAAGAGGTAAGTTAATTGAATATTTAAAAGTTAACGCAAATTGTTTTTCTTGGTCCTATTCAGATATGACAGGTATACCCCCAGAATTGATGACTCATAAACTAAATGAAGACCCATCCTTCGTACCTGTCAAGCAAAAGAAAAGAAAGCAGGGATCGTACAAGAATCAAGTGATCGATGAAGAGGGGGACTTATTGTTACAAAGTCATGCCTTTTGGCTTGAAAAATGCTGGAGCCACGTATCAAAGGCTAGTGACCAAGATGTTCCGGGAACATCTGGGGAAAACAATGGAGGTGTACATTGATGACGTGTTGGTAAAGTCAACGAAGGCAGAAGATCATTTCCAAAATCTCTCGACTACTTACGAGATCCTCCGCAGGTATAACATGAAGTTAAATCCAGAAAAATGCGCCTTTGGCGTCGAATCAGATAAATTTTTGGGTTTTCTCGTATCAAATAGAGGCATTGAAGTATATCATGCTCAAATTAAAGCTATTGAAGAAACACCTGATTTACTAACGAGCAAAAAAGAAGTTCAAAGATTAACAGGTAGGATTGCAGCTTTAGGAAGATTCATCTCCAGATCTTCAGAGAAGAGTTTTAAATTATTCTTAGTACTAAAGAAGCAAAATCAGTTCGAATGGACTGAATAATGTCAACAAGCTCTTAAAGACTTGAAGATTTATCTATCGAATCCCCCACTACTGTCTAAACCAAAGGAAGGGGAAAGGTTATGCATTTATCTTGATGTGGCAGAAATAGCCTTAAGTGCAGTCCTGGTAAGGGAGGAAAAAGATTTTAACACTAGCTTAATTCCTGAAGTAGAAAAAGAGTTACAAATTTTTACAGGAGCTAATCCAGGAATATGGACTCTATTCACCGACGGCTCTTCTAATATCAAAGGAGCGGGGTTGGGAATTGTTTTAATACCACCTTTGGGTGAAAAGATAAGGCAATCTATTAAATGTTATCTCATTACTAACAATAAAGCATAGTACGAAGCTGTCATTGCAGGACTCGAATTAGCACGAGAACTCTCAATTGAGCAGATCGTGATAAAAATGACTCTCAACTAGTGGTGAACCGGATGTAGGGGACTTATACTTCTAGAGAAACTCGAATGCAACAGTATCTGAAAAGGCACGAGTCCTGGTGAAGCAATTCCAGTCATGGAATATTATGCAAGTACCGAGAGAGGAAAACGCAGAAGCTAATGCGTTAGCTAATCTTGCAGCAATTACCGATGTAACGAATAAAGACAATGCTATTGTGATACACTTATTTCATTCAGCAATTGACCAGGACAAGAATGAGGTAACGTTTAATAATCTAACCTGGGATTGGAGAACCGAAATTGTAAATTTTTTGCAGAATGGTACCGTGCCTGAAGATAAGAAAGAAGCTCAAGCACTTTGTCGAAAAGTTGCACGGTATTGCCTAGTTCGTGACACTCTGTATCACAAAATGTTTGGAGTTCCCCTACCAAGGTGCCTTGGACCAAACCAAACTGAATACGTGATGAAATAAGTACACGAAGGACATTGTGGGAACCACACAGGTGAAAGAACCTTAGTCAAAACGCTAATTAGAGTAGGGTACTATTGGCCTAAGATGGAAGAAGATGCTGAAAATTTCGTAGCTAAATGCAATAAATGTCAGTGATATGCTAACAATATGCATCGGCCCGTAGAATTACTACACTCGGTTGTATCACCTTGGCCATTTATGAAATGGGGTATGGATATAGTAGGACCTCTACCCCCAGCCAGAGTAAAGGTACAATTTTTACTTGTATTAATAGATTATTTCTCAAAATGAGTGGAGGCAGATGCTTTTAAACAGGTGCGAGAAAAAGAAGTCAAAAGTTTCATATGGCGAAACATCATATGCCGTTTTGGTGTACCAAAGGAAATTGTATGTAACAATGGACCACAATTCATAGGCTCTCTTCCAAAGCTGGCAAATCAAACAAATCACTTCTTCACCATATCATCCTGTGGCTAACGGGCAAGCTGATTCAACAAATAAAATCATTCTTAACAATCTGAAGAAACGATTGGAAAAAGCTAAGGGAAATTGGCCTGAAGAACTACCGGCAATATTATGGGCTTATAGAACTACTGCAAAGACATCCACGGGAGAAACCCCATTCGTGCTTGTTTACGGCTTAGAAGCTTTAATACTAGTGGAAATTGGTGAACCGAGCATGAGATTCACAACAACAATAGAAGAAACAAACAATGACGAGTTGAGGACAAATCTGGATTTACTCGAGCAAAGGAGAGAAGCTGCTTTAATACGCATGGAAGCTCAAAAGCAAATCGTAGAGCGATATTACAACAGAAAAGCTCACCTAAGGTATTTCAAAATTGGAGACTTTGTTCTTAAGAAAGTTTTTCAATCGACAAGGAGGCTGGAGCAGGAAAATTAAATCCAAATTGGGAAGGACCCTATAAAGTGTGTGGTATTGCTGGAAAAGGTGCTTATGAGCTGGAAACCATGGATGGCAGAATTTTACCAATAAGTTGGAATGTTGTTCACTTGAAGAAATATTACTTCTAAGGAAAAAGAATACTCACGGTCAGGTATCATTACGTTCAATTTTATTTAGAAAAGTTAAAATTATAATAACCATTTTAGATGATAGGCATAAAGCTAACCCATAACCAGATGATGATATTAGACCTAAATAGACATGAGGAAAAAACTGAATTCCCGGTCTAGGGTTACAACTTTCTGATGGACGTTTCAAAGGGTTAAGTAGTCATCATCTAAACTATATACCTTCGAGTCTCGTATGTTTTTCCTTTTCAGGAAAAGGACCACAAGAAAGGAATAGTCAAGTGCTCGAGATTTCATTCTTCAAAGCTCAAACACNTAAACTTACAAAGAACATACTCGTGAATATAAACGAATGTTTAGGCTAAAGGCAGAATTTAGTTACGGGAAGAAATTCATACCCCCCGTGTTTATTCAAAATCTGTTGTAAATGAAAACAGTTAGAAAAGAGTCATAGACGATGCTTAAACACATGTAAAATGTTATGAAAGTTCGAATAATATAAAAACTTTCTGCAAAACATTATTCGGAAAAAACATGTGAATTCCTATCTCTCTTTTGTATGTTTACACCATTATGAAGTTGAGACGTCTTCTTCATTAAGTGTCGTTTATAAAAGGGCCCTCTTTTATAAGTCGTGCTTATTTAAAAATGACACGAAATGCTGAAGCATTTTTTAATGCAAAATTAAATACCAAAGGGGTAAAACAAAAACCCGAACGTAAAGCATGCAAACATTTAAGAGTAAAACGAAAACTCGAAAAAACAAAAGTCATGCTAAGAAAGGTAAATATTAATATTATATAATGGTAAAAACTAAGTATTAAATTAGTTTAAACAAAATTTGTTTATACAAAGTTTCCCCTAAGTTGTCATTGGGGACTTACTATCCAAACTTCACCCCCAAATGGTACCGGGGGTAACCACCAATTGTTCCAAAAAAGAAAAGAGAGGGGTTGAAAAACTTTCACTAGGCACTGAGAGGATTATCTTCATCAGCAGGAGGAGCATCTTGAGATGGCGAGTCTTCGGCAACATCTTCATCAAGCACGATCTCATCACCCATTGGAACTTCAACTTCAGGTGATGAAAAATTTTGACTTTGCCGAAACTTTTCAATCGTCTCCTTAGTCTTGGAAATTTCAGCTTCTAAGTCAAATTTTTCTTGGCCCATTTCCGTCAATGTGTCAAGCCGGGCATTCAAATAAGCCCAACTCACATCAACAGCCGCCTTATCCTCAAGAGTCTCGTAATCTTTCTCCCACTTTTCAATATCGACTCTCAGCTCATCTCTTTCAACCACGATAGCATCATAAGAACCCTGTAAAGGGGCAAGAGATCTTTCCAGAAACTGAATCTTGTTTGAAGATTCATGGAGGTCCTCTTGG
>ML331627.1:0-97152 GCA_005239505.1 Nicotiana paniculata
ACTGTGCATTCTTGGACAGTGGTCATTTCCCTTATATGCGATCACATGAGTTTGTTCGCGATCACATAGTACTTTTTTGGCTAGCAACATTTTTCTTCTATGCAATCGCATCCTTGTGTCCGCGATCGCAATGCTTTAAATCACTGGGCAGAATATAAATTTCCAAAAATCGGGGTTTCACCATTTTCAATATATTTTGACTTCTAGAACTCGATTTTGGGAGATTCTTTGATAGTTTTGCACACACATCGAATGGGTAAGTGTTCTTCCACTAGAATTAAATATATTTCATGAATTAGTTCTTGTTTTATCATTTAATTTGTATTTTGGGTTGAGGGGATTGTGGGTTTTGAAAGAAAACTTCAAAAATGAAAATTCATGATTTGAATGACCAAATGATATCGGAATTGGATAGATTTAGTATGGGTGAACTCATATCGGAATGGGTAACCGGAATTTATAAAATTTGTCGGATTCCGAGGTGCGGGCCCGGGGGTTGATTTTTATAATTTTGTAAATATTGAAACTTTATTATTCGGAATAGTTCCTTATACGTTTTATGTGTATTTTGAAGTTGTTTTAGTTGATTTTGAGCCGTCCGGAGGTCTTTTCGCCTGAGAAGTCTAGTTTTGAGTACTGGATTGTCGTCTTTGAGGGAAGTATCTTGCTTTACCTTGTGTGGGGGAACTACCCCTTAGGATTGAATCTTCCTTGTTGATTGTAGTCCGAGTATGCGAGGTGACGAGTGTGCACTCGTACTTATTTGCAATTAGATTTCCCTTTTAGGATTCATAGATTCTTATATTACCTGTGTATGAATTGTAGTTGTTACATTTGAATCCTTGGTTGTTAATTCATCCCTTCCTGTTTAAATTAGAATTACTTGTTTTTGGTCATCTAGACTTATAATTGACTAGCCGTAGTTGGAACATCTATTCGTTGGAGTCAAGCATGCCCGTGAGTCTTACATTGTGATTTATATGACTATTCCCTTAAGTGTCACTTAGATCTAATTGTTAGACATTTATGTTATTAGTATTTCCTTGATGGTTCCTATTACTGGGCCTTTGTTCAAACTGAGTGTTATTTCGTGAAGTTAACTGATTAGGTGAGATTTCAAAGGAAACTCTTCCATACTAAAATGATTTTATTTGCAAAATTTTTTCATATGATATGTTGTTTAAACATTTCCACCAGTTTATGGATTTTAGTGGCTAAGGCCCGATGTGAACAAACCGATGTAGAGTTGAGTTATTGGTGTTCTCTATTGTATTGTGCTTCCTTTTGGTTTGGCTTGTTTTGTTGTCCATTGTTCTGGGTACTTTTGTGCTGTTTCGTGATTGATTTCTGTAATTGCCTTCCGCTTTATATTGTCATTGTTGTAAAATTATTCCGTGAAGACTTAGATAGATGTAACGTTCGGTCATTTCTACACTCATGTTATTTATCTTGTAGACCAGTGGTGTCTTGACTAGTCCTCGTCACTACTCCAATGAGGTTAGTCTTGATACTTACTGGGCACTGCTGTGGTGTGCTCATACTACACTTCTGCACACTTTTGTGTGCAGATCCATGTTCATATTGTAGTAGATGTGTGGATGATTACCGAGGAGACTCAAGGTAACCTGTTGCTGCGTTCGCATGCGTCGGAGTCACCTTCTTTTTATTTAATCTATTTCCAAACAGTTGTACTTAGAAGTTGTAGAAGATTCGTAGAGCTTATGACTTGTACTACCGGTTTTGGAAAAGTTTATACATTTTGTTGAGATTCTATATCAAGACTGCTAGTTTTCCTTTATTTATTGTTGATATTCAGTAATTGCTAGGCCTTCTTAGTCCCTAAGACTAGGTGCCATCACGATACCCAATGGAGGGAAACTGGGTCGTGAAAATGTTCTACATGCTAACATGTCGCAGTGTGAAAATGCACATAGTGCTCACAACTCTCTCATAGAAGTCCACCCATTACTATATATGGCTCCTAGGCCCAGGGAAGTTCCATCCCGGAATATGCATAACACCGATGACCGTAGTCACTCTGTACTGGGGAAAAGGCCAGTCCAGCCCCACGGAGAAGATCCATCTCTGGAATACAACACTCGGACAAAATTCATGTCCTGGGAAGATCCATCCCTCACATAACATCATCTTTAGACAAGATCCATGCCCAGGAAAAATCCATCCCTCATCATCAATGCGCTCACTGGGGGTGTAAAGACTCCGGAGGGGCCCTAGTGGCCCAAGCGCTATATCAAGCCAACGAAGGCATGATTTAAGTATCGCTGTGGTGTGCAACCCAATCTCATAACGGTCTCAATAACATGCTCTCAGCCTCCCTCAGTCATTACTCTTCAGTCCCACTCATATGGATCACAGATGCATCCATCAGCCCGAAACAAGGATAAGTATGCATATAATTAACAATACTGAGACTGAGGTATGAAGTGATATGCTATAACATGACTGAGTATATGAAATCAAATAATCACAAAATGATATGATAGCAATAAACGACCACTCAGGTCTCAGCATTTTCGGCGTGAAGCCTAGCATTTATACTTAGCATGATTTCTAACATGTTCTCAATTACCACATTAATAGAAGCACATATATCATCAGGGAATAATCACTAAGCGGTGCCATGAGATGAACCAGGTCACAAGTCTTACAGTGCACGCCCGCACGCCTTTCACTTGGCATGTGCGTCACCAATTCTAATCACATAACAAGTAGTTCGGGGTTTCGAACCCTCAGAATCAAGTTTGGAAACATTACTTACTTCAAAACCGGCTAAAAACCTAGCCCTCAATGCCTTCGCCTCTAGACTGGGTCTCCGAGTGCTCCAAATCTACCAAAAATCAGATCCATATCATTATAATATGCCAAGGAATGAAACCCATTTGAAAATTACCATATTTACCCAAAACTCCCGAAATTGGCCAAACCCGACCCCCGGGCCCACGTCTCGGAATCCGATAAAATTTACATCACAAGAATCCTCTTCCTACCACGAGTCTATACATACCAAGAACATCAAAATCGGACTTCAAATGACCTCTCAAATCCCCATTTTAAAGTCTCTAAATCACAAGCCCTAATTACCTATTTTTAGCAATGATTTTCCCCAATTTTCGCCATTAATCAGACCTTTAATCACATATAAACGAGTTTTAAATCCAAAATCCTTACCTCAATGAAGAACTATCGATTTTCCTCTTCAAAAGCTTCAAACCCGAATAAGAATGGTGAAAGAATGACCAAAATTCGCTAAGGGCCCTTTTATATGTTCTGCCCAGCGATAACTGCACCTGCGGTCCTTTTCTCGCACCTGCGGACCTGCACCTAGTGGTCCTAGGTGCGCACCTGCGCCTTTTACTTAAGGGACCAAAACTCGCACCTACATCTTCGCAGGTGCGGTAAAAACCTCGCACCTGCGGATCTCCTCTAGCCTACCAGGAAATTCGCACCTGTGCCCCTTGTCCGCACCTGCGGCCATTGCACCTGCGGCTTCCCTTCTGTAGGTGCAGCCACACCAGAAAGACATTAATTTCTGCTGCATTTCTCCAACTTCAAACTCCCCGAAGGCTATCTGAAATCAACCCGATCCCCTCGGGACCCTAACCAAAAACACAAACAAGTCATAAATGATCACCCGGACTTAGTCGAACCCTCGGAACACCCAAAATAATGCAAAAACACTAAAATCACCTAAAATTCAAGCCTATGAACTTTGAAACTTTTAAATTTCACCAAGGATGCCGAAATCATCCAAAACACATCCGATTGACCTGAAAATTTGCACACACATCCAAAATGACATTATGAACCTGCTCCAACTTCCAGAATTCCATTCCGACCCCGATAGCCTATTTTTCCTTGCCGACCGGAAATCGCCAAAAACTAACTTTTGCCAATTCAAGCCTAATTCTACACCGGACATCAAAACCTCATTCCTAACACACTCCTAAGTCGCAAATCACTTAACGAAGCTATTCGAGCTATAAAATCCATATTCCGAGGTCGTTTACCCAATAGTCAACTTCCGGTTGACTTTAGCCAACTTAAGAGACTAAGTGTCTCATTTCTCACCATGACCACCTCTGAACCCGAGTCAACCAATCCAACGCCACACAAAAGAGATGAATCACACAAGCAATGAAGCAGAAATGGGGAAAACAGGCTAAACTCTCGAAACGACCGACCGGGTCGTTACAACTTGTAGTTTATGAATTGAACTTTTAGTTTATGAATTGAATTTTTAGTTTATAAATTGAACTTTTAGTTTATAAATTGAAATTTTAGGATATGAATTGGACTTTTAGTTTATGAATTGAATTTTTAGTTTATGAATTAAACTTTTAGTTTATGAATTGAACCTTTAGTATATGAATTGAAATTTTAGTTTATGAATAGAACCTTTAGGATATGAATTGAAATTTTAGTTTATAAATTAAAATTTTAGTTTATGAATTGAACTTTTAGTTTATGAATTAAAATTTTAATTTATAAATTGAACTTTTAGTTTATAAATTGAAATTTTAGGATATGAAATTAACTTTTAATTTATAAATTGAAATTTTAAGATATGAATTGAATTTTTAGGATATGAAATTAATTAACTAAAAAAATATTAGGATATGAATTAACTAAATTAATTTGTTCTTGTTTTATTTGTATAGATGGAACATCGTACTTGGATGTACAATAGGAATTATCCTAATCGGCGGAGATTGCGGGAGGATTTTGTAAAAGGGGTTGATGACTTTATTAGACATGCAATGTCACTTCCACCATACCAAAGTGAAGGAGTAATTAGGTGCCCTTGTGTTAGGTGAGACTGTATGAAGTTTGGAAAACCGGAGGAAGTTAAGTTTCATCTTTATAGGAAGGGGTTTATAGAAAATTACTTTGTGTAGAATAATCATGGAGAGATCGATGGTAGCCTTGGTATATTTCATAACATGGTTGTGGGTGAAAGTAGTAGGTCGGTGGAGAATACAAATCGTGATTCTAGAATTCATGATATGGTTGCGGATGCTTTTGGGATGCACTTAGAGTGAGCCCAATGAAATGTTGAACAAACTCCTAATGATGACGCAAAATGTTATTATGAACAATTAGAGGAAGCTAGTCGTCCACCACGGGAAGAAAATCCGCACTCTGAGCTGTCTGTTGTATTTAGATTACTAAATATAGAATCTGATTGAAATATTTCTCAAGCAACAATGGACTCTTTCATTGACCTTATGATCGAACTAGTTGACCATAATATCAACTTACATGGTGATTTATATAAGGCAAAGAGATTGGTTTCTAAGTTAAGACTTTCGTCAATGAGAATTGATTGTTGTGAAGATGGTTGCATGTTATATTATAAAGATGATGCAAATTTAGATAGTTGTAAATTTTGCGAAAAGCCTCGTTTCAAGAGGCTTTCCAGCGGGAATATGGTCACTATCAAGGCGATGCATTATTTACCTCTTATACCTAGGTTAACGAGGTTATATGCGTCTATGAGTTCTGCTCCTCATATGAGATGGCACTTTGAAAATAGAAGACCACCTGATGTTATGTGTCATCCTTTAGATGGAGAAGCTTGGAAGCACTTTTATAGGGCATATCCAGATTTTGCTAGTGAACCAAGGAACATTCGGTTAGGTCTGTGTGTGGATGGCTTCACGCCTTTTTCTGTATCTACGACACCATATTCATGTTGGCCTGTATTTCTTACACCTTATAATCTACCACCCGAGCTGTGCATGACTAGTCCATATATATTCTTAAATTGTATTATCCCCAGTCCACGTAATCCGAAAAGTTTGATTAATTTATATTTTCAACCTTTGATTGATGAGCTAAAACAATTGTGATATGATGGTGTTGAAACATATTACATATCAACCAAGTAGAATTTCAATTTGCGTGCTAATTTAATGTGGACTATTAATGATTTTCCTGCGTATGGAATGTTGTCTGGGTGGATGACTGCTGAGAAGCTAGCTTGTCCTTACTGCATGGAAAATAGTAAAGCGTTCAATTTGAAACATGGTTGAAAGCAATTATGGTTTAATTGTCATCGTCAATTCTTGCCTCCTGATCATGAGTTTACAAGGATGAAAAATGCATTCAAAAAGAATAAAATAGAATATGATTCTCCACCTCTGATACTTTCAGGTGAGGAAATTTGGGAGAGGGTCCAGAACTTTAGTAAAGTTACAGAAGCTCTACCTTATAGATTCCCGGGATACAGTGTTGCTCATAATTGGACGAAATAGAGTATATTTTGGGAGTTGCCTTATTGGAAGGATAATCATCTCCGTCACAACCTTGATGTCATGCATATTGAGAAGAATTATTTTGACAATTTGTTTAACACAGTGATGGATGTTAAAGGTAAGACAAAGGATAAAAAAAGCTAGAATGGACTTACAAGAATATTACAGGCGACCTGAATTATACTTGCAGACAACAAACAATGGTAAGATATTCAAGCCCAAAGCAAGTTACACATTCACTTTGGAGGAAAGACGGCAAATTTGTGATTGGGTTAAGAAATTGAAGATTCCCGAGGGTTATGCATCGAATCTTGGAAAAAAAGTTGATATGGAGGTAGGGAAGTTGAGCCATTTGAAAAGTCATGATTGCCATGTTTTTATGGAGACCTTAGTGCCTATTGCATTTTGTGGTTTTCCTGAAAGAATCTGGAAACCCATCACAGAGATTAGTTTGTTTTTCAAAGACTTGTGTTCTACCACATTAAGGGAAGAAAACCTACTCCGGATGGATCAGAACATTCGTGTAACTTCTAATAGGATGGAAAAGATATTTCCATGTGTTTTTTTAAATGTGATGGAACACCTTCCAATCCACCTTGTACACGAGGCACGACTTGGAGGGCCTGTTCAATGCAGATGGATGTATCACTTTGAGAGGTAATATTATAAGTTTGATGTAATTTTCTGTATTTGAATGTTCTTGGATAACATGACATTATGTAGGACAATTGGCAAATGCAAACAATTTGTTAAGTAGAGGAATAGGATTGAAGGATCTATATGCGAGGCTTATCTTGCAAAGGAAACTGCTCATTTTTGTTTTTATTATTTTGAGAGTAATGTGCCATGTGCTAGGAATAGGCCCAATAGGCACACGGTAGAATGTGTGAATGATCCATTATATCTGCCTATGTCCATATTCAATCAACCAGGCCGATGTTCTAAGGATGTTAGAAAGAGAAGTTTGAGTGATATAGAGTACAAGTCAGCTACACTTCATGTGTTGCTAAATTGTCCTGAAGTTGTACCATTTCTCAAGTAATTATTGATTTAGTAGTTATCAAAATATAAAATTTACTGTGATTACATCTCGATTCAACTACTAAAAATATTTGATGTGTCACAGTCACTTCGTGGGTCAATTTGGCCATGATGCTGTATATACGAGATTTGATCCGTGGTTCAAATAATTTGTAAGTTTATCCTGATAATGTTCTAACACTATGTAGGTAAATAATGTTTGTAAGTTATGCTAACTTATGAATTTTTTTAATAATATGTAGGTAATTAATCCAAATAATGGTGTAAATCAATTTTTGAAAGATATATCTTGGGGACCTGGGCTTCAGGTCACAAAAATATCTAAGTTCGTAGTGAATGGTTAATTTCCATATAGAAGATTGTTCTAAAAATAAAAATAGCAACAACAACGGGGTGTGGGTTCAAGGTGGTGATGGCAACCAAGTTGGAGATATTGATTATTGTGGTGTGCTCAAAGAAATAATAGAACTAGAATATACATGTTAGCCATATAAGAAATTGATACTCTTTAGATGCAAGTGGTTTGACCCAAATCCAACAAGAGGTACAAGAGTACACAACCAATACAACATAATTGAGGTACGAGGGAGTGTGATCACTATGATCCTTTCATAATTGCACATAATGTTAGGCAACTATATTATGCTCCTTATCCATTGCGGCGAAATAAGTCCGATTGGTGGGTTGTAATAAAACCTAAGCCTATAGGTAGGGTGGAAGTCGAGAATGTGTTAGATGTTGCATATCAAAACGATATCTCCAGTGTTCACCAAATAGTGGACGATCAGTTAGAAAATAATTTGGAACATCCTGAACACATATTGGAAGAAGTTGATATAAATGAAATAACAATTATAGAAAATGAGGACGAAGAATCAATTGATGAAGCTCAAACAAGTGAGGAAAAAGAATTCTCGGACGAGGAACAATACATCGATGAGCTTTAAAAAGTTAGTTTTTTAATAACTCTCATTTTATAGCTAGTTTCTTATATGTTTCGATCTAAATATGTATTATATTATGCAGATGACAGGCAAGGGTCAAGGTAACAATGACCCTACTGGTTCTGGGGGTCGAGAAAAGGCTAGGAAGGGAAAGAAGAGGGTAGAAAATAATACTCCATTTTTTCCACCCTCTTCAAAGATGCCTATTCCTATGCCTATGTCTTATCCTCCACCCCACGACTATACAGAGCTGCCACAGCATCACGATCCCTACACCTTCATGCAAACACCAGGTCTTTCATCACAGGGCCATATGACTATACGTCCGGCATACAGTCCAGCTGCCTCACGACCACATGGATCGAAGGCGTCTGCATCGCATGGATCACATCCATCCATGTCACAGCCACATGGATCACATCCATCCATGTCGCAGCCACTCGGGTCACATCCATCAGTATCACAGCCACTTGGGGTCCATCCAGCTATGTCGCAGTCACAGGGATCACATCCATCTTCATCAGCGACTCCATCTATTTCAGGGCTTCGCCTGCGAGGTAGTAGCTCTGACCCCTCTACAACTTCCACACATGCCTTTGATATACATGCATCAGACGGTGATGATGATGATGACGAGGTGGTGCATTATGATCAATATGGCAGGATCATCATAGTCCCTGAGGGTGATGGGTAAGAGTTATTTGTATTTTTGCGTTATTGTTTTGTAAAGTTTTTACTGAGATATTTTGTTAAATTTCAGGTTCATCCCGAGTAATAAGACTACGAGGATAATCAAAAAAGCCATCAGAAAGCTTTATGATGTCCCTTATGCGACTTGGACTGATTTTCCATTCTCGCTGAAGGAGCAAATTTTCAATCAATTAAAGGTATAAATTTTCTATTAAGAAGTTTAATTATTTATATTTATGATATTTCCATATAATAATTAAATTTTAAAATACAGAGAAACTGTTTATGGAAACACCGCTATAGCACGGAAGTACGGAAGTGGCTGCAAATTTTCATCACAAACCTCGCAAGCGGTTGTCGCATACTTTTTTTGAAGCTAGAAAGAAGAACAAGAAGCCTGATTGGTTACTTCAAAATTTGTGGGATGATTTGCAAAGGCAATGGCTTACCGCAAAGTTCTTAGAGAAGATCTAAAAAGGAAAGAAAGCTCGCGTATCTGAGAAGGGAGGCTCCTTGCACACTGGAGGTGCGATCAGCCTAGGGACAATAAAAAGAAGATTGGTACATAATTGCTTAATTTATTTTAATTTTCAAAGTATATATATTTTTTTTATTAACTAAATTAATTTATTTTCAGGAAAAGAAGTTGGGGCGTCCAATGAACCAAGATGAGCTATTCAAGGAGACACATATTGTGAAGAAGAAGAAAGAGACGAATCACGAAAGGTGGGTCGAGGACTGGGCCTCGACTGTATATGTAAGTTTTCACTTCTCATTAAGTATTTTAATTTACTTTTATATAGATTTTGAAATACTAATTCAATGTAAATTTTCGTATAGGTTCACTTCCAAACTAATGTGGAGGAATTCATCCGCACTCAGCCACCTAATGAGTCGGGCGAGCCAACCCAACCTTCGGACAAGGATGCTGAAAGAATATGGATGGAGTCTGCTGGCGGTCCAAAATGGGGGAAGGTATACGGGCTTCCTTTTAAGAAATTCCATATCTATAAATGTGGAATGTAAGGAATAGGGACTTCCTCACAAGGCGAGCAACTTGATAGGGAGATTATGACAAGGCTCACATCCGAGCTAGAAGCAGCCAAGGAAAGAGAAAAGGTTAGAGATGCTCAGTCCCTTGGCATGCAAGCTCAGATCAGAACTCTCCTATCTACTGGAGCTTTTCCGATTCTCCGGTATCGTGAGTCATCACCAGAGGCTCGACCTGCACGTGAGCATTCCTCTCATCCTCCCGTCCTCCCCGTGATCGTTTCTCCCGTCCTCCCCGTGGTCGTTCTTCCCGTCCTCCACGAGACCCTTCTCTATACCGTATTATAGATGAAAGTTCATCAGACGGTGATGATGATGTTGTACAAAACACTCCTTGAATTTTATATACTTTGCACTAGACAAATCGAACCGATTTTGAACTAGTTGTAATAAGCTTTAACTTAGTTTTGTTAGTTCTATTGAACTTTAATTTGTTAGTTTTAATGTGTTTTTTGAATTGTTGTTGTTGTTGTTGTGGAGATTTTGGTATAGAATTGTATTGTATGTATTGAATTGTATTGTTATTTAGAAATTTTGGTATGCTGGCAGGTGGTGCAGCTGCCAAAACAGGCATTTTATGCCAAAATTATAACCCAGAAAAGCGACTAAAGTTGGTCGCTTTCCTATTAAATTTTTTTTCCTGGGAATTAGCGACCAACCTTGGTCGCTTATGACTAAAAAAAAATTAAAAAATTAAATATTAGCGACCAAGGTTGGCCGCTTGTGAACCCAGATTTTAAAATTAGCAACCAACCTTGGTCGTTAGTGTTAAATATATATTTTTTAAAATAATATATATTTTAATTTACCGACCAACGTTGGTCGATAATTTTTAAATTATAATAATTAATTAAATATCGTAATTTAAATATACCGACCAACTTTGGTCGGTAAATTTAAATTATTAAAATATTATAGCGACCATAGTTGGTTGGTATTTTGTTTACAGTGCACAGTTGGTCCTTTTACCTTCGCGATTTTTAGCGACCAACTTTGATCGCTAAGGTAAAAGGACTGCCAATATAGCGATCAAGCGTGTTTGGACGCGTTTTAGTCGGTAATTTAACATAAGCGACCAACGTTGATCGTTATTTTTGGTCGCTTTTTACTAGATTTCTAATAGTGTGAGTCAAATCTCAGTATTCATATCTCTGTAACTGTTACATCCCGTACTTTAATTTGTTTTATTTTCTCCTTCAACTGCACATGCAATTTTTCCGCTTGTTTAAGTTATTTCAACTGGCCATCCTTTTTATCTCGATCTATGCACTAATAGGTAAAAATTATATAGGTAGTTTAGTTTTAACTTGTGATAATAGTTTACTTTTTACTTATGTTTACCAATTAATACTTATAAAAAACATTTACGTAAAATTACCTTACAAGTGACACTTGAACTTATCTACATCTAGCTACTTCTAAATACGAAAGCAGAAAGAACCTGCATGGTTTTGATATTGAAGTAGAGATGATATATAATAAGTTGTTTTATATGATATGGTACTTTGAATGAAATATTTTTGTAAAAAGAAAAATTATTTAAAAAATATGATTTTATATAGTTATAAATATTACTAATTTCAAATATGCTTTAAACTATACACATAATATGAGAAAATTTATAAATTAAATTTTCTTTATTGTAAAGATAGAAATTATTTTTTTTTACAAAAAAAGAAAGTTATCTTTTTACCATTTTAAGAATTAAACGTACGAGAAATTTTACTCTTTATATGAAATTAGAAAAATTATAAGTTGAAAAAAATCTGTGCATTTTTTACATAGATATTTTAAATAAAATAATAATATATATATTAATTTTATATGATATCATATGACCACGGTATATGATATATATAGTAAAAGTATATTAAAAATAAATATAATATTAAATAATTTGAAATAATTTTTAATTATACGAATAATTGGTTAATTACTGAGTAACAGGACACTACCTAAATAAATAGTAAATTATCTGATAAGACCAAAGCCCCAAAAACATGGCAGTAACCCACTCTTGAAACAAATGACTAAGTAGTTATATGATATTAGGTGGCAATCTAACAAAATTCATTACATAAGTTGAGTCAGTGTCATATATATCCATAACTACTTTCTATCCATTGTAGACTTTTCATTTGATCAGCATCCAATTTGGTATATATCAAGATTCAACTGAACACCAAATAGAGGATGATAGGCTCTTGTATTAAATAGTAATAGTGACAAATGGTCCAACCCTTTATATTATCCTAGACCAAAAACGAGACTTTCTTCAACAAAAGATCAAAACGTTCTCAAACCAGACGCAAAGGCTCAATCCAACCAAGAATATTATACGAATTTTTCCCCACTCCAAGTATGTTAAGATTATTCTTTTTTTTTCTTTTGGTATGATCTATACGACATGAAATGAGTAAATACACAACTTTCATAAGTGATTCTATTCTTAGAAATACTAGAAATGCTTATGTTCTTGATTCCCATATGTCATATTATTTTATCATCTGTTTATGGGTCTAAAAAATATGTAAGTTGGTAAAGTTTATTTCATGATATTATTCAAAGACATAATATTCTTATGACGTATCGAGAGATTTTATTAACTCCAATTAGTAGACTAGGTCCTGCTAAAGGATAAATCTGAGCGCATGCTTATTTTGATTCCAACACATTCTTCCTCCGAAAAGGACTTATTCAACATAGTTGTGGCATTTTTAATTCGTTAGATGGAGTCTAAAAATTCCATTGTGAATGTACTGTTTTCTTGGTTAGGCATGTTTAGCAATATACTATTGTCCATTTCCCGAGTGAGCATCTCTTTTCCATTTAAGGACAAAATAACACATAGGAGCTCAATATGCATTTCATGCATTTATACAAGCACATTGACCCATGATCAGATGATGTTATATACGCGTATATCTATGTATATGGGATATGAGAAAGGTTATGGCTTTATATACACACCATCACCTGATCAACTAGTATAGGTTGATGATTTTGCCCACAGTGACTGAGATGATATGATGGGATGCCCTCAGAGGCTTGATGATATTATGTACGTTCAGACCTATGCATTACATGACATTTACATGCATATGCATAACGTTATAAATATTTCATGATTTACGGAGCGATCCAGACTTACATGTTGAGTCATTTACCCCATGTTTCTTCCATGTCCTTTATATACTTATTTACCTTCCTTACATACTCAGTACATTATTCGTACTGACGTCCTTTTGTTGGGGACGCTGCATTCATGCCTGCAGGTATAGATAATCAGTTTGACGAACCCTCATAGTAGACGAGATTGGCTTTAGCGAAGGATTGGTAAGACTCTACCTCATTCAGAGTGCAGCCGAGTCTATGAGTCATCGTGTCAGATGTTTTCTACAGACTTATGGGTAGGACGGTACCCTGTCCTATTTGATATCAAATAATCTTAGAGGCTTTGTAGACAGAGGTTCAGTTTGTACAATATGTCACAGGCCTTGACGGCTCATATGTATTCATGTTTTAAGAACGATAGTTTATTGATATAATGTTGCCCAGTTAGAGTTGTACATTATGAGTCGTGGCCATGTGGGCCCATGATAGTTACAAAATGAATGAGTTCAGCTAACTCGACCTATGTATGTTCTAGTTTTGGTCGAACGATCATGAATTACTGAGTGGTTCGCTCAGGACAGTTAGGCACCAGGTGCCAGCCATGCCTCCCAAGGTTTAGGGCGTGACAGTAACTATTCTAATTGTTCCTTATCTAGATAACTACTAACTACTGAAACTATCTAGTGATAACAAATTTAACACTTGTCAGAACTATACGGGCTAACTGTTCATGCAATTTAGTTGTTGTTTCCATTTGCCATTTTTCTAACCATAGATATGTAGTTGAAGTATAGTTTCCTTGATCAGCTGCCTGGTTTCTCGTCATTGGTATCTGAATTTTCTTGCATCCCTCTCAGCCCATTTGTGATAGATGCTTGCTGCAAATAAGAAGCCAACGATGCCTGCTCTTGCTCTAGAGTGTTTAGTTCTCTTGGATGCCCATATTACCTCCTTATCCCATCTTCTAATTGGTCTCTTCACCCCTAGAAAGTGTAGGAATGAGCTTCATATGAACTTTGAATAGTCACAGCAAAAGAAAAGGTGCTCCAATGTCTCTATTGCAGTTGTATTACAGAGGACGCAGTCCTGCACCACCTTAATTTCCTATTTCTTGAGTCTTTCCACTGTTGATAACTTCTTATGAACTGTCAACCATAGAATACACTGATGCAGTCCACAAGATTACCAGGTTGTCATCCACTGTAACGAGTTGGTCGGTCGTCCCATAGAATTTGCATTATTATTGTTGTTATTGCCTTGTCATAGGTTGGTTATACTATTATTGATGTGTTAGAGTTGGTAGGCTTGAAATCGAAATGGTTGTAGTGAGAGTTTATCCACTTAGTCCTTAAAAAAATAGCCTTAGAGTTGGAAAAGTCAACTAAGAGTTGGCTTATTGGTAAACGACCTCGGAATGCGGATTTTATGGCTCGGATAGCTTCGGTAGGTGATTTGGGAGTTGGGAGTGTGTTCAGAATATTTTTGTGATGTCCGGTGTAGAATTAGGCTTGAATTGACGAAAGTTAATTTTTGACGATTTTCGGTCAGCAGTGGGAAAATAGGCTATAGGGGTCGGAATGGAATTCCGGAAGCTGGATATGTCTGCAAAATTTCAGGTCAATCGGAGTTGTTTTGGATAGTTTCGACATCGTTGGAGGATTTTAGAAATTTTAAAGTTTTTAGGCTTGAATTTGATGTGATTTTGGTGTTTTGATGTTATTTTTAGTGTTTCTGAAGTGCAACTAAGTTTGAATAATCATATATGAGGTGTTGGTATGTTTGGTTGGGGTCCCGAGGGGCTCGAGATGGTTTTGAGTGGTTAACAGGGAGTTTGGAGTGCTTGTGTTGCTGCTGAAGTTGCTGATGCTGGTGTAACCGCACCTGCGGATGGGTCATTGCAAGTGCGGGCCCGCAGGAGCGTAAGGAGGCTCTGCATGTGCGAGATTTGGCCAGCCAGGGAAGAGGTCGCAGATGCAGATAGTGGGCCGCACCTGCGAAGTCGCAGGTGCGGAGATAGGCAGTTTAGTGAAAAGCCAGAGGTGCGGTTGTTTTGACTGCTGGTGCGGTCCCGCAGGTGCGAGACATTGGCTGCAGGTGCAGAACCCCTGGGCATAAAGTATAAATTAAAACCCTCCGCGACCATTAGACCTTTTAACACCATCTTTGAACGGGAAGAAACTCTTGAGGCGATTTTTGAAGAGGGAAATCAGTGTTCTTCATAGATGTAAGTGTTTTGATCATTAAAAATCGTTTATGGGTGATTATAGAACACAATCTCAGCAATTAATTCATGAAAATCAGTAGAAAAATGCGGGTTTAGGGTTTGAGATTTATGAGACCTTTAGGGATTGATTTGAGGGGTCAAACGAACTCTGATTTTAGTGTTCTTGATATGTACGGACTTGTGAGATGATGAAGAACATTTTGGTATAAAATTTATCGGGTTCCGAGACACAGGCCCGGGGGTCGGATTTTGACTAATTTCGGGTTTTGAGCTAAATTTGGTACTTTTCAATTGGAATTCATTCCTTAAGCATAATTTGATGAGAAAAATCTAAACTTGGTAGATTTGGAGCACTCAGAGGCCGGATTTAGAGGCAAAGGCACTGCAGAATAGTATTTTAGCAGGTTTTTAGGTAAGTAACGTTTCCAAATTTGGTTCTGATGGTTCAAAACCCCGAGCTAAATGATTTATGACTATTGTTGAGGTGACACACTTGCCAAGTGACGGGCGTGCAGGCGTGCACCGAGTATTTGCAGCATGGCTTATCCTATGGCACCGCTTAGTGATTATTCCCTGATGATATTTGTGCTTCTCTTAATGTGGTAATTGTGAACCTGGTAGAAATCATGTTAAGTATAAATGCTAGGCTTCACGCAGAAAATGCTGAGACCTGAGTGGTCGTATCTTACTGTCTCATTTTGTGATTATTTGATGTCATACTTGTTATAACATATCACTTCATATCTCAGTTTTAATATTGTTAATTATATGCATACTTATCATTGTTTCAGGCTGATGGAGGCATCTGTGATCCATGTGAGTGGGACTGAAAAGTAATGACTGAGTGAGAACGAGAGCCTGTTATTGAGACTTTTATGAGAATGGACTGCACACCGCAGCGATATTTAAATCATGCCTTCGTTGGCTTGATATGGCGCTTGGGCCACTAGGGCCCCTCCGGAGTCGTTACACCCCCAGTAAGCGCATTGATGATGAGGGATGGATCTTACCTGGGCATGGATCTTGTCCGAAGCTGATGTTATATGAGGGATGGATCTTCCTTGGGCATGGATCTTATCCCAAGCTGATGTTATGTGAGTGATGGATCTTCCTTGGATATGGATATCGTCCGTGTGTTGTATTCCGGAGATGGATCTTCTCCGTGGGGGTTGGACTGGCCTTTTTTCTCAATACGGAGTGACTACGGTCACCGATGTTTATGCATATTCCGGGATGGAACTTCCCTGGGCCTGAGAGCCATATATAGTACTGAGTGGACTTCTGTGGGAGAGTTGTGAGCTCTACTTGCATTTTCACACTGTGACATGTTGGCAATATAACATATGGAGGTATATCTAGTATATTTTGTTGTTATTTTCTGATAAACTGTGAACATCCCTAAATTTTATACGCCGATGATTTAATTTATTGAGGTTTAGTCCGTCACTACCTCTCATTCCATAGTTTGGATTTGTTACTTATGAGTTGGTATACTCACGTTATCCCCTGCACCTTATGTGCAGATCCAGGTACACCAGGACCCGGTAGTGGATATTGAACAGCGGTCAGAGTTTTCATTGGAGTTGTCGAGGTAGTAACTGATGGTCGCGACCTAGTCTTCTCTTCCTTATTCCACCCGTTGTACTTATTTTGAGACTATGTTGTCTATTTCTTCATTCTTTAATTTTTTTAATATAGCAGCTCAAGACTGAGTGACACCGGTTCCGTGGTTGGAGATTTAAAATTTTTTCTTTCCAAATATTATTTTTAAACTTCAGACTCTTAGTATTATTAATAAATTCGTTTAAAAATCGTATTTTTACGGGACAATAAATTTAGCTTAGTTAAAAAGGGCGGCTTGCCTGGTTCCATGACAGGCGCCATCAAGACTCCGAAATTGGGTCGTTACAAGATGGTATCAGAGCGCTAGGTTAAATAGCTCTCACCAATCATGAGCAGATTTAGTAGAGTCTTGCGGATCGGTACGGAGATGTCTGTACTTATCTTCGAGAGGCTGCAAAACCTTTAGGAAAAATCTCACATTCTCGAACTCTTTTCGTGTGAATCCATTGATTCAACCTGAAGCGTAATTCTTTCGACTCTGTTCATGTATTCAAACGCGCACGTGAGCGCTCGGTATCAGCCGTGCACCGATGGCTTGTGACTTCCATGAATGGGATGTGATTTTAGCATGTTTGGGGCCAGTCTGGCGGACTTGAGGCCGGATTTTTGTCTGTGGCTTGAGTGCCGAGATTTCGTTTGCGTGAGCACATGTATTGGGGACTTATATATCCGTTGGTATCCTTATTGACGAGACTTGGTGACTAGATAACCATGTGGTGCGTGTGATTTGAGAGTGAGATGTGTTTATATTGCTTGATTGTGACAAAAAGGGAGTGGCTCTAGGGGGATATGAGTCTCATTGCATGATTGAGTTGTTATTTGTAAATGAAGTAGTGTGCATAAATTAGGAGTTTGCTTGGTTGCCTAGGGGGTGTGGGTTACACCCTTGGGTGTTGGTGTGGTAAGGGATATAGTTAGTTCTTTGGGTGCTTATGAGGTAATGAGTTTTCTACATGTGTTCCTAGCAATGTTCTTGGGTGTTGGTGACCTGCATAGCGTGGTTGAGTTAGGAGGATTCAGTTCTGACGGTTTGGTGTTGTGAAAATGGGATTCGAATGGTTCCTGATGGTTTCTACCACTGTTAGAGATGCGTATTTTCTACTAGCGTGAGGAGCATGAGAGGTATAGTGATTTTTGCTTCTAGATGGGATCAAATGTAAGTTCTTGGCTAGTTGGGTACGTAATTATCAATGGCATGATAGTCCTCTCGTGTGAGTCTTTTATATAATTTGATTACGTTGGGATGTTGTTGTTGAGTGCACGAGTTGCACAGGTTATGGCTTCGAATTGTATTGATGTGTTATGTTAGAAGAGGTCATTGGACCTAGAATGAATATTGTCAGAATTGTCTACAACATAGTTGGAAGGACAAATATTGGGAGTCGGCTTAGAAATTTGCTATAATTCCTGTTTGGGAAGGGGGAGCTTCATGTCTGACTGATCGAACGAATGGTTGTTAGTTTCTACGTGTTTCTGTCATCATCGGCAGTATATGAAAGAGTAAGAGCGAGGCATTTCTTGATAAGAGGTTATGTACCAGTATTGGGTTGCTCTGAGCAGCTATTGTGATTAGGAGTTATCGCAATGGGTGTTTGAGTCACACGGTGTATTATGTGATTTCATCTGGGGTGCGTATATGGCTTGTTACAGTATGCCCATACTTATTCAATTTATAGTTGTGGGATTTTGATCTTGTAAATTGATTCAGAAGTGAAAATGTAGTTCTAAGGTTTATGGGTCAAGATTGGATTTCGAAATTTCAATTGTGTTTTGCTATTAGACCTATATGGGGTAGAGTGACGTGGAATCATCCCCGAGTATGTGCACGGTAGGCTACACGACATTTTGAAGGTGTTTGGAACAACTCTAGGCACGTTTGAGGATGAACGGGAAGAAGCTCTTGAGGCGATTTTGGAAGAGGGAAATCAGTGTTTTTCATAGAGGTAAAAAGGCGGGTTTAGGCTTGAGATCTATGAGATCTTTAGGGATTGATTTGAGGGGTCAAACGAACTACAATTTTAGCGTTCTTGATATGTACAGACTCGTGAGATGATGAAGAACATTTTGGTATAAAATTTATCGGGTTCCGAGACGCGGGCCCGGGGGTCGGGTTTTGAGCTAAATTTGGTACTTTTCAATTGGAATTCATTTCTTAAGTATAATTTGATGATAAAAATCTGAACTTGGTAGATTTGGAGCACTCAGAGGCCGGATTTAGAGGCAATTTCACTGCGGAATAGCATTTTAGCCAGTTTTGAGGTAAGTAACATTTTCAAACTTAGTTCTGAGGGCTCGAAACCCCGAGCTAAATGATTTATGACTATTGTTGAGGTGACACACTTGCCAAGTGACGGGCATGCGAGCGTGCACCGAGTATTTTCGGCCTGTCTTATCCCATGGCACCGCTTAGTGATTATACCTTGATGATATTTGTGCTTCTATTAATGTGGTAATTTTGAACCTGTTAGAAATCATGTTAAGTATAAATGCGAGGCTTCACGCCGAAAATGCTGAGACCTGAGTGGTCGTATCTTACTGTCTCATTTTGTGATTATTTGATGTCATATACTCAGTCTTGTTATAACATCTCACTTCACATCTCAGTTTCAGTATTGTTAATTATATGCATACTTATCATTGTTTCAGGCTGATGGAGGCATCTGTGATCCATGTGAGTGAGACTGAAGAGTAATGACTGAGTGAGACCGAGAGCCTGTTATTGAGACAGTTATGAGAATGGACTGCACACTGCAGCGATTTTTAAATCATGCCTACCCCCAGTGAGCGCATTGATGATGAGGGATGGATCTTCCCTGGGTATGGATCTTGTCCGAAGCTGATGTTATGTGAGGGATGGATCTTCCCTGGGCATGGATCTTGTCAGAAGCTGATGTTATGTGAGGGATGGATCTTCCTTGGATATGGATATTTTCCGAGTGTTGTATTCCGGAGATGGATCTTCTCCGTGGGGGCTAGACTGGCCTTTTTCCTTAGTACGGAGTGATTACGGTCACCGGTGTTTATGCATATTCCGGGATGGAACTTCCCTGGGCCTGAAAGCCATTTATAGTACTGAGTGGACTTATGTAGGAGAGCTGTGAGCACTACTTGCATTTTCACACTGTGACATGTTGGCAATAGAACATATGGAGGTCTATCTAGTATATTCTGTTGTTATTTCTGATAAACTATGAACATGCCTAAATTTTATACGCTGATGATTTAATTATTGAGGTTTAGCCCGTCACTACCTCTCAGCCCATAGTTTGGGTTCGTTACTTCTGAGTTGGTGTACTCACGTTATCCCCTGCACCTTGTGTGCAGATTCAGGTACACCGGGACCCGATAGTGGATATTGAGCAGCGGTCAGAATTTTCATTGGAGTTGTCGAGGTAGCAGCTGCTGTTCGGGACCTCGTCTTCTCTTCCTTATTCAACCCGTTGCACTTATTTTGAGACTATGTTGTCTATTTCTTCATTCTTTAATTTTTTTTATATAGCAACTCATGACTGAGTGACACCGGATCCGGGGTTGGAGATTTTAAATTTTTGCTTTCCAAATATTATTTTTAAACTTCAGACTCTTAGTATTATTAATAAATTCATTTAAGAATCGCATTTTTACGGGAAATTGAATTTAGCTTAGTTAAAAAGGGCGGCTTGCCTGGTTTCATGACAGGCGCCATCACGACTCCCAAATTGGATCGTGACATCCACTTCCTTGCTTCAAATTTCTTCCTAACTATCCAGCTAGCTTGACTTGGAGTTGGCATGCTGTTCAACTCCCTGTCCTTTATATATATGCTATGGATCCAATATGCATGGTTAATTAATTATACTAATAATGTAAAATCTTTTAGCATCACATAATTTAAACTCTTATTATTGTGACAAGTGCAGTCAATTATTAAATGACCTAATATTTTTGGGAGAATAAAATGCTCCCTAGCTAGTTGACGCAGTTAACACTTGCAAAATATATTTCCTCTACAGATCCGTAGTTGAGGAAAATTACACAAGCATGAACTAATTTTGCTGTCATTTTTCTTTTGCTTCCTATTATGCACTTGTCTTGTAAAATATGTTGGTAAATTTAGTTCCTCATTTCTGTTTAACTTTGAGTTATGCTTCTTCTCTTCAGTAAAAAGTTCATGGGATATTAATCTTCTCGACATATGTTTTATATCCTTTTAGTGGGATCAATTTCTGAGAATTTTTGAATTACTCAGATTAGAAACTTGAGTGAAGAAAAGATTGAGCATATCTCACTTTTGATAAATCAAAATATTTGCTGACAAAGTTGCCCATTCAATTAATCTAGTAAGCTACTACAAGTCCATTCTAGCAAAAGTTATTGTTTATTTAGAGGAGTCATCGCGCATTATTCACTCCTATCATGGCGTGGTTGCTCTCTTTGCAGCCAGATTGTCACCTGAGAAAGTAAAAGAAATGGAGAATAAGGACAATTTTGTCTCAGTAAAGCTACAAAAAATTTTGGCCTTGCATACAACACATACTCCTATTTCTTAGGGTTGTATCAAACCATGCGATTTTGGCAAGAACCCAATTATAGGAAGGGTATGATCATTAGGGCTCTAGATGCTGAATTACACATGGCTATTCGTCTTTTCATGACGATAACAAGCCTCTCTACCATCAAAATGGAAAGGAAAATGTGAGTTTACAACAAACATAACATGTATCAAGAAGCTCATTGGGTCGATGTATCAAAAACCTCGTTGGGTCGGGAATTTATTGAATAGTTTTAATAACCAATTTGATAAGGCAGGCCATGGCACACATACTTCAAGCATAATTGCTGAAAACTTTACTATTGATGCAGATGTGTTCGGTAATGCCAACGGCACAACAACCGGCATAGCCCCTAGCTCACATTGTCATATACAAGGTGTATACAAGATATGGTTATCCAAATAATGCCATATTGGCTGCAATAGATGATGGTGTAAAAACATATTTTGGTGAATCACTTGTCCAACCTAAAGACTTTTCTCATGCGTTATTTTTCTTGGTATACCCTATTATTTACGATCAAGAGATTGCCCAACGTCTACCAGGATTGCTTGAAAGAAATGATAGTAGAGGTAAGTTAGTGGTGTGTGATCGATAACAATGTGGGCCTTGGAACTTATCAAGGCCATACGATAAAGGATGCGGGTGGTGTCATCATCATTCTTATCAATTCAAATGTTTTCGTGATATCACTTTTAATTTTGCTCATATTTTTTCAGTAATTAATTTGGGATAAGCCAAAGGAGAAAAGATTAAAACCTACATTAATTTAGCCTTCATGGCTAAGTCATGAATATATTTCAAAGGAAATAAATCTCATTACGACTATTATATTAAGAGAAAGTATGCATATTAGAGAATAATGTCACTTGATGAGTTTCTTTTCACAATGATAAAGTAAATATGGGATTTTAGTCCTTAAAAAAATTAACAAATGAGTCATGTGCATGTCTTGTGCATCTTTTTTCATCTGAAAACATCGCTAGGGTGAGGTTTTTTTTTTTTTTTTTTTTTTTTTTTTTTTTCTCTTTTCTTAGGTTAAAAAAAAAAAGGGTTTAGTCTGAAAAAAACACACNATTCTAGTACAAAATTCCTTTCAATAAATTTGATCAACTAAATATGAAGAGAAATCAAAGTCACTTGATAGAGATAACTCATTATTTACTATTAGGCAGACTTTCTATAATGATAATATATATTGCTATTGATGCTTTTGTTTTAATTCAGAATGATATTATCGTGACTATATTTTCTGATAACCATGTGCCAGATAATATTACATTGTCTAATGAGAGATCTTGGATGCTTACACTTGGCGCTAGCACCATGATAAAAAGATAACAACAACGATCGTGCTAAGAAATAGTAAAATATAGTATGTTGAATCACTTGTCCAACCTAAAGACTTTACTCATACGTTTTTGTATACCTTATCATGCACGATCAAGAGATGGTGTTGAAAAACTAATTCAAAGTTGTAGTAGGAAGTTTTAATTGTTTAGGATTTGGTCTATTTAATTCATGTTTAAATATGATTTATAGTCAGAATTAATAAGAATAGGCTTTCCTATTTCTAGTTGAAATAAGTTTCGTATTATTATATATAGGGGTATTGGTAGCTTATTTTATGTGTGGATATTTGTGAAAATTGTAGAGAGCTTTCAAAGATTTACATATAATATTTTTCCTTCAAATTGGTATCAGAGCTTCTACGATCTTGGGAGAGAATCAAGTAGCTTCCGCTTCCAACGAGCAGTGCTAGCCAATATGTGCCGCCCGTCTGGACATTGAGTATGTTGAAAAACGCCAGGCCAGTGATTTATGCATGAGGAAAATCATGTTAAGAAGGATTGAAAAAAATTCAAGTTCAAGGAGACGCTAGCAAATATGGCACAAGAGGAACAAAGATCTTCTCTAACAGTTTGAGAGAGGTGGATTGAAAATAAAATTACAATATTACAAGTTTAAAGAGGTGAAAGCAATTTTACACATGAGAAACAAACTCTTCTCTAAAAGTTGGAGAGAGATTAAAAAAAAAATTAGAAGTTGATTACAAGTGAATCAACAATTGGGTGTTGGTGATAGGTGCATCAACAATTGGATATTGGTGACAAAGTGCATCAACGGTAGTTGAAGACAAGTGTCTCAACAAATTTGGTTGTTGGTGACAAAGTGCATCACAAGAGTTGAAGATAGATACTTCAACAAAATTAGATGTTGGTGACAAAATGAATCAACGGTTGGCGACAAAGTGCATCAACGTGAGTTGGAGATAGGTTCTTCAACAAAATTTAGGTATAGGTGACAAAGTGCATCAACGGGTGTTGAAGACAGGTGCTTCAACAAAATTGGTTGTTGGTGGCAAAGTACATCAATAAGGGTTGGAGATATGTGCTTCAACAAAAGTAGAAGCTGGAGAAAAGTGCTCCAAGACAACAACTCAAACAAGTCACTTGTATACAACTTTGAATTACGGGAGAATGTTGGAAAACTAATTCAAAGGTTATAGTAGGAACCTTAATTGTTTAGGATTTGATTTATTTAATTCATATCCAAATAGGATTTGTAGTCAGAATTAATATAAGAATATGCTTTCCTATTTCTAATTGAAATAGGTTTCGTACTATTATAAATAAAAATATTGGTAGCTTATTTTATGTGTGAAGATTTGTAAGAATTGTAGAGAACTTTCAGATATTTATATATAATATTTTTCCTTGAGACTACGCAATATCTACCAGGATCGTTAGAGAGCATTAATAGTAAAGGTACATTTGTGGTGTGTGAAAATGGTGCAAGGTTTGGGACTCATCAAAGTCATACGACAAATAATGCAGGTGGTGTTATCATGATTCTTGCCAATTAAACCTTTTTGTGATACCACTTTTGATCTTTATCATGTTTTTTTCAACAACTAATTTGGGTTAAGCCGAACGAGAAAAGATTAAAATTTATATTAACTCATCCTCCACGTCCATGACATGAATATACTTTAAAGAAAATAAATCTTATTATGAATATAATATTAAGAGAATTTGTGTGCATATTAGAGAGTTAATATTACTTAATGACTTTTTTTTCATAATAATGAAGTAAAAATTAACTAATTAGTCGTGTGTCATGCACATCTTTTTCCATTCAAAAGTATATGTGATGACTCGATAGGTCATTTTGAGTATTAGCCTTCATTTCTATGTTTCAGGTCGTGATGACGCCTAACAGCGGGGTCAGACAAGCCAACACTCAATTTACTAAGGGTTCTTTCTTATTAGATTAACATTTCAACATATACTCAGTTTTTAAAACTTAAAACATGAATCGATAAGGATAATTAGCCAGTTTGCAATCAAAAGCGGTCATGAAGAGGCGTGAGCCAATATATATATACAGACCCGTAATCCATAATAACTATCATATGTGTTCCAGGAACTAGTGTCACATGTCCTACGGGCATACTAACGGAATATACAAAAGATATAATATATAATCCCACTGTCTGAAAGAAATAGACGGGAAATAAGCAAAAGAAACCCCATGGTGCTGCCGGAGATCGCCAGGAGAAAGCAGCTCACTGTGAAATCAGGTCCGTCTATAATCAAAATCAAGCTCCGGTTTGACAACCAGATGCACCAGCCTCAGAACCTGTACAATTAAGTATAGAAGCGTAGCATGAGTACATATATATATATATGTACCCATTGTGTATCCCGCCTAACCTCGAAGAGGTAGTGACGAGAGGTCGACTTGACACTCATTAAGGTCGAACAATATAATTTAACAGAATATGATGAAAGCTNGTGAGTATCCCGCCTAACCTTGAAGAGGTAGTGACGAGAGGTCGACTGGACACTCACTAAGGTCCAACAATATAAATTAACAGAATATGATGAAAACAGTAGGCATGTAAAGGCAGTGAAGCAGCAAATATATATAAGGCACTGAAATCCAAGGAAGTACTGGAAATAATAAACAACTACTACTTCACCTTCCCCCAATTATCTGTCAAAATCAATGTTCATGAATTTAGTAACAAATAAATCATGCGCATACAGGATAAGGACAACCGAACTGAGCCATAAGATAGCCGTGTATGTACACTGCCGAGGGTCGAACGGCCCGAACCATAAGTTCACCTTCCCATAAAGTACTCACATCTATGCATTGCCGAGGATCGAACGGCCCGAACCATAAATGCATCTCTGCCATAAAGTAATCATCTCTATGCACTGCCGAGGATTGAACGGACCAAACCATAAATGCATCTTCTACTCCGCCGTGGCGTACGACCCGCTCCCATAAGAGTAGGGGAAATCACACTCCACCCGCGGAATATAAATTGCGAAGCGGTCACATGCACACACAATATTCCTTTTAAAATTACTTTTCAGTAAACAATTCCTTACAAATTTTCTCAAATTCCATGATCTCAAGGAAATAAGCCGCATGTAACATTTAATTTATTAAGCATATAGTTCATTTCAAGTAAAACACAAGGCATGATGTGGACCTAACTACCCGGACATAATAATAATACCTGCTACGTACAGGCTCTCGTCACTTTGCGCGTACGTAGCCCCCATAAACATTAGCACATAGCCATTTAAATCACCTAGGGGGACAGTTCCCTCTTACAAGGTTAGAAAGGAGACTTACCTCGTGTTGCACCTACTCCCCGGGTCAAGAATGCGCTCGAAACTCCGAACTCGACACCCACAGACTGTTATACAAATATATCAATTTATATTCAAAGCATGGAATTATCCTATTATTTAGTCAAATTCATCATTATTGAAGAAATCCCAAAATACAACCCCGGGTCCGCATGCTCGGATTCCGAAAATTCTCGAAGGAAACACTCACCCATAACCTAAGGATCGCTAATATGCGATTTTTGTGTAAATTCATAGCCAATGCACGGGTAGTTTTCTAAATTTCAAAAGCCCTAGGTTACTACCCCAAATCCTCAATTTGCACTAATTAGGTAGTTAATTTAACTAGTAATTCATGTATTAAACTAATACTAGGGTAGAATTTACTTACCTTCAATAACTAGGTCCTTTGCCCCTCTTGAATGCTAAAAATCGCCCCAAGGAAGAAGAAGAAAATGAGAAAAATGAATTAAATCCCGCTATAAAAATACACTGCCTAGTAGTTTCCTCTATGCGAACGCAGCCTGGGCAGTGCGTTCGCGATGCCTTAAATGACCAGGCCCACATGGGCCTTCAATGCGAACGTGGAGGGAGCCCTGCGAACGCACAAGGTAAGGGGTAGCTGGGCTGGCCCAATGGCCGGGCTCTATGCGAACGCGGGGGACGTGTGCGAATGCACTGGGTCAGGATCCCAACCCATCCCAATCACGGTGCCTTTATTGCAAACGCACAGGGGTCCGAAACCATACCTGGAATTTCTGGTCTTTTGAAATTAGCTCCAAGGGGTCCGAAACTCACCCGAGCCCCTCAGGACCCCGTCCAAAGGCACTGGCAAGTCCGTATTCATGATACAGACTCGCTCGAATTTTCAGAACGTGAAAAACAACAACGAAACTAAGAATCCGACCCCAAAACCAAATTGAATCAAACTTTGAACCTTAAGTTCTAGAATTTGCTAACAATGCGCCGAACCGACCTATACTACTCGGAATGACACCAAATTTTGCAAGCAAGTCATAAATGACATAACAGAACTATTCCTGATCTCATAATTCTGTTCGGACCTCTAACGCAAAAACACGTCCCAAACCACAATATTAACTTAAGGAAATTCTTATTTTGATATTAGACGCCGAAACGCTCTTATTTTGATATTAGGCGCCGAAACGCTCCCGGGTCATCCGAAACCCATTCCGAACATACACCCAAGTCCGATCATCATACGTACCGGAATCGTCGAAACTCGAGTCCGAGGTCGTTTGCTCAAAATGTTGACCGAAGTCAAACTTGGCCTTAAAGGCCAACCTGAAGGAACCAAGTATTCCAATATTGCTCTAAACATTTTCTGAATCCCGGACCACCCTCCCCCGCAAGTCATAAATCACAATAAGCTGCTATGGGAAGTTTCATTTAGGGGAACATGGTCCAATAACGCAAAATGACCGATCAGGTTGTTACATTTTCCGCCTCGTAAACAAACGTTCGTCCTCGAACGGGTCTAGAATCATACATGAAGTGCTGAATAAGTGTGGATATCTGCTCCGCATGTCCTCCTCGGACTCCCAGGTCGCTTCCTCGACTAGTTGGCCCCTCCACTGGACCTTCACTGCAGACACTCTCTTGGACCTCAACTNGCTCGAAGGGACCTATAAACCTCGGGTTCAGCTTGCCTTCTTCCCAAACCTCATAATACCCTTCATCGGCGAGACCTTCAACAGAACCTTGTCTCCCTCCATAAATGATACATCACGCACCCTCTGATCCGCGTAACTCTTCTGTCTGGACTGTGTTGTGCGGAGCCTCTCCTGAATCAATTTCACTTTCTCCAAAGCATCTCTCACTAGGTCGGTTCCATATAACTTAGCCTCGCCAGGCTCAAACCACCCGATAGGAGAACGACATAGCCGACCATACAAAGCCACAAATGGAGCCATCTCGATGCTGGACTGATAACTGTTATTATAAGCAAACTCGTCCAAAAGCAAGAACTGGTCCCACTGACCTCCAAAGTCAATCACATATGCCCTGAGTATGTCCTCCAATATCTGGATTGTCCGCTCCGACTGACCATCAGTCTGAGGGTGAAATGCTGTGCTGAGATCTATCTGGGTGCCCATCTCACCATGCAATGCTCTCCAGAAATGTGAGGTGAACTGAGGACCTCGATCTGATATAATGGACACCGGCACACCGTGCAACCGGACTATCTCCCAAATGTAGATCTGGGCTAACCTCTCAGAAGTATAAGTAGTAGCCACTAGAATGAAATGCGCCGATTTGGTCAATCTATCCACAATGACCCAAACCGCGTCAACCTTCCGAAAAGTCTGAGGCAACCCAACCACGAAGTCCATAGTGATGCGCTCCCATTTCCACTCAAGAATGGGCATCTGCTGAAGTAGGCCTCATGGCCTCTGGTGCTCATACTTCACCTGCTGGAAATTAAGACACCTAGTCACATACTCTACGATGTACCTCTTCATCCGCCTCCACCAGTAATGCTTCTTCAAATCACAATACATCTTCGTAGTACCAGGATGAACAGAATACCGAGAACTGTGTACCTCCTCTAGAATCCTCTCCCTCAGGACATCAACAATAGGAACAGATAAACAGCCCTGAAGTCTCATAACACCATCCTCGTCAATGGCAACCTCCTTGGCACCACCCCGTACCACTGTCTCCCGAAGCTCTGCTAAGCACGAATCATCGAACTGCCGGGCCTTAATCTCCCCAAATAACGAAGACTGAGCAACCACATGTGCTAAAACTCGACGAGGCTCTGAAAGGTCTAATCTCACCAGGCGATTGGTTAAGGACTAAACGTCCAAGGCTAGAGGTCTCTCCTCTGCTGCAATATAAGCCAAGCTACCCATACTCTCCGCCTTCCTGCTCAAAGCATCTGCTACCACATTAGCCTTGCTCGGATGATAAAGAATGGTGATATCATAATCCTTCAACAACTCAAGAAATTTGCGCTGCCTCAGATTAAGATCTCTCTGCTTGAACAAGTGTTGCAAGCTGCGGTAGTATGTATAAACCTCATAGGACACCCCATACAAGTAGTGCCTAAAAATCTTAAGAGCATGGAAAATTGCCACCAACTCTAAATCGTGCACATGGTAATTATTCTCATGAACCTTTAGCTGGCGCGGAGCATAAGCAATAACTATCCTCTCCTGCATCAACACACATCCCAAGCCAACGCGCGAAGCGTCACAATACACTGTATACATCCCTGAACCGGAAGGCAATACTAGAACTGGTGCTGAGGTCAATGCTGCATTGAGCTTCTGAAAGCTCACCTCACACTCGTCAGACCATCGAAACGAGGCATTCTTCTGATTCAATCTAGTCAATGGGGCTGCAATAGAAGAGAATCCCTCCACAAATCGGCGATAATAGCGTGCTAGGCGCAAAAAGCTCCTGATCTCTATAGCTGAAGTAGGACGCGGCCAACCCTGAACTACATCGATCTTATGAGGATCAACCTTGATACCCTCTCCGGATACCACATGCCCTAGGAATGCTACGGAATCCAACCAAAACTCACACTTGGAGAACTTAACATATAGCTTCTGTTCCCGCAAGGTCTGGAGCACAACTCTCAAATGCTGCTCGTGCTCCCCCAGGCTACGTGAGTAAATCAAGATGTCATCAATAAAGACAATAACAAAAGAATCAATATACAGCCTGAACACTGTATTCATCAAGTCCATGAATGTTGTTGGGGCATTAGTCAAGCCAAAGGACATCACCAGGAACTCATCGTGGCCATATCTCGTACGAAAAGCAGTATTTGGAACATCTGAGGCCCGAATCTTCAACTGATGATATCCCGATCTCAAATCAACCTTAGAAAACACCCGATCACCCTACAAATGGTCAAACAAATCATCGATGTGCGGCAAAGGATACTTGTTCTTAATGGTGACCTTGTTCAATTTGCGGTAATCAATACACATCCGCATGGACCCATCCTTCTTCTTCACGAATAGAACTTGAGCACCCCACAGTGATACACTCGGTCTGATGAACCCCTTAGCTAACAACTCCTCAATTTACTCCTTCAAATCCTTCAACTCCTTCGGAGCCATACGGTACGGAGGAATAGATATAGGCTGGGTTCTTGGAGCTAAATCAATGCAGAAATCAATATCACGATCCGGAGGCATGCCTGGAAGGTCGGAAGGAAATACATCAGCAAACTCTCGAACCACTGGCACTGAATCAATCGTCGGAGACTCGGAGGTGGTGTCCCGAACATAATCAAGATAGGCCAGACAACCCTTCTCGACCATATGTCGAGCCTTCAGGAATGAAACGACCCAACTAGCTGCACTAACTGAGGAGTCTCTCCACTCTAGCCTAGGCGACTCGGGCATGGCTAAAGTAACTGTCTTAGCATGGAAATCTAGCATGGCATGGTAAGGAGATAGCCAATCCATGCCTAGAATAACCTCAAAATCAACCATGTCGAGCAATAAAAGGTCCGCTCTGGTCTCAAACCTACAGAAGGTGATCACACAAGACCGATAGATCCGGTCTACCACCATAGAATCGCCCACAGGAGTGTACACATATATAGGAGAACCCACAGACTCGCGAGGAGAATCCAGAAAATGAGCAAACAATGCCGAAACATATGAATAGGTGGATCCTGGATCAAATAATATTGAAGCCTCTCTACCACATACTGAGATAATACATGTGATCACGGTGTCTGAGGCCACTGCGTCTGATCTGGCTGGAATGGCATAGAATCTAGCCGGAGCACCGGAAGATTGAGCTCCACCAGAGTGAATAGGAGCTGCCTGACCTCCCCCTGACTGGCCTCCACCTCTCGGACGACCCCTTCCGACCTGTCCTCCACCTCTAGGTGGCCAGACTGCTGGTGCTGGACCCATCGATAACCCTGTTGTACGGCCTATCCCCGAAACCTGGGACAATGCCTCCTCATATGACCTGGCTCTCCACACTCGTAACAACCCCCAGGTACTATAGTCTGCTGCCCCGATGAAGAACCTTGAATGGACGGAGGGCGATGTGGTCCCTCTAGAATAGCACTGAAGTAGGGGTCGGAGGATATCGGATGACTGGGATAACCACTGGGTGAACTCTGAATGGCTGGTCAATGTCTTTTTCCGAAAAAATTTTATGTGAAAAACTGAAGAAAATGTGAAATTTAGCTTTAAAATGATTTAAGTTGACTACGGTCAACATTTTGTGTAACGGACCCGCTTCGTGTTTTGACGATCCCGGTGGATCTGTATCATAATTTGGGACCTGGGCGTATGAGTGGAATTGAATTCCCAAGTCCCTAACTTGATTTAACGTGATATGTTGAGAACTTTGTTGCTACCAGGTTTGGATTTTGGTTCCGAAATCTGGTATAGGTTCATTTCACTATTTATGACTTGTCTGCAAAATTTGGTGCAAAACGGAGTTGATTGGCATGATTCGGATGTCCGATTCGTAGTTCTACGTGTTATTTTGGTGTTTTGATAGCGTAAGAAAGTTCGTATAATGTTATTACACTTGCGTGCATGTTTGTTTTGGAGACTGAGGGGTTAGGGTGAGTTTCAGATAGGATACAAAGTGATTTTTGGACTTAGGCCCTTTGGTGGTGCTTTTCGCGAACGCGTCAGGTGCTTCACAAACGCGAAAGACACCAGACGCCCAATCTTTAAGACTTTTAAAAATCGATATTTAACCCATTTAGAGCTCGGTCTAGAGACGATTTTCAAGAGGAATTTCATCCCTACTTTGTAGGTTAGTATATTTTAACTCGTTTTCTTCTATTTCCATCAACACCTATTGATTTCTTACCTTTAATCTATGGTCTTTCATGGTAGAAATTAGGATTTGGATAGAATTGGAGATTTTTATAATATTGAGATTTAGACCACAAATTGATGTTGAATTTCAAAACTAATCACATAATCGGGCTCGGGGTGAATGGGTAATTGAGTTTTGGTTTGAATCTCGGATTTTGACCAAGCAAGCCCGAGGTTGACTGTCACGACCCAAAATCTACTAAAGGTCGTGATGGCGTCTAACACCACCGTCAGACATGCCAACCGTGAATGATTAACTTAATTACTCATTTTAGTATCTGAAATCATAATTTTTCATTAATTAAAGAGTATGAAATGAAATTTATAGGGTAATTGATAACATTTACACGAACTACAACAATGAATAATCCCGTAAGAACCCCCAAAACCTGGTGTCACCAGTGCATGAGCATCAACTAGGAAATTAAAAAAAATACAACATCTGTCTCGGATAAAATTAGAAAGGAGAACATAAATAACTCTGATAGAGACTCTGCAAGCTGCGGATCGTAACATGAAATGCAGCTCACGGTAAGTCCCCGCAACATCCGCGCCCAAAAGACCACCAGACATATATGTACCTACACAAAAATGTGCAACAAGGGTATCATGAGTGCGTAAATCAATACATACCCAGTAAGTATCTAGCCTAACCCGAGAGAAGTAACAACGAGGGGTCGACATCGATACTTACTAGGGGTCCAATAAGACAGTTATAATAAAAAGTAAGCAAATATGGGGTAGAGTAAACAAACGAAATAAACAAGTGTAAGTACGTGATGCAATCCTTCTCTCTACAAAAGACTTGAGCTCTCAATCAGAAATTATCTCTTTAACCAGAGCATACCTATATAATGGACCTCAACAGATAGGTTGTCATAATTCAAATCAGGAAGACTCATAGATACACTGACTTCTTGTCAAATATTATGCACGATTCCATGAGAATATTTTATTGAAATGCCAAGGCGTACGGCCCAATCCCATCATAATCTCTGCCGAGGGTCGAACAACACGAACCATAAATGCATCTATTATACTGCTGACGCGAGCGACCCGCTCCGAAGAGAGTGTGGTACATAATCTTGTTGAGGCAAACGACCCTATCCCATTAGAATAAGGAGCTTTAACGGGTCATTGACCCGACTCACAAATAGGCGTGTGAGTTATAAATTTTTAAGGAAAACCGTTCAATGGAAACACATAGCGGGAGAAATTCGTATAAGGAGTACCATTATTCCACAACTAGTCATGAAGCCCATCAAATATCTACAAAAGAAAGTGTGTCACTTTACGCAAATCCGGTCTCAAGTCGTAATGCGAAATAAAGGAATTCAACGAGAAACAATAACCCTTATAGTACAATTATAGCATGGTGTGAACCTAATCTACCCGAACAATAGCATGAATATAATTACGTACGGACTCTCATCACCTCGTGCGTATGTAGACCTCGTAACAAGTAGCACATATCAATTACAACACCTAGGGGGTAGTTTCCCCCTCACAGAGTTAAACATGAGACTTACCTCGCTCCGAAGTTCCATAACCTGCTCCAAAGCCTCTCTAATACCTCAAACCGATGCCCGTCGATCCAAAACTAGTCAAATAAGGTGCAAACCAGTCAAAATATATTCTAATACCCATAATCAATCAATTTAAACAAATTCCCACAAATTCGACAAAGCTAACCCTCAGGCCCACATGCCCAGATTCCAAAAATTTTCGAAGATAAACATTACCCATAACATTGCTAACTCAAATATATAATTTATTCCAAATTCCATGCCCAAATTCAGGCTCAAAATCCAAAAATATCAATTTTTAGGTTTTCTTCAAAATCTCACAATTTCCACCAATTTTCATGTTCGAATCCATATATGGTTCACGTATTTAACTTAAAATGTGAAGGAATCACTTACCTAGTAGAGGATGATGAAAAAGCCCCTTCACAATCGCCCTAAGTTCGGCTACAATGGAAGATTTGAGATAAAATGAGCCAAAACCCGTCTCTTGCAACTTCCTTCTTCGCGAATGCGGCAAGCCCCTCGCGTTCGTGAAGCACAATCTACCTCAGCCCCCAGTTGCTCTACGCAAACACGAGACAGGGCCCGCGAACGCGAAGCTTTACCAGCTAGCCCTTCGCGAACGCGTCTTCTCACTTGCGAACACATAGAACAAAAAGGGCCCAGTCCACTTCATTCTTTGCGAACGCGTGAGGCCCTTCGCATTCGCGAAGAACAACACTAGAACCATCAAACCAGCAACAACAACTCGACCAAAATTGGCTCGGAACTACCCCGAAACACACCCCAAGCCCCTGGGACCCCGTCCAATCACACCAACTAGTCCCATGACATAACATAAACTTGCTCGAGGCCTCAAATCACATCAAACAATGTCAAATCTACAGTTGCATGTCGATTCAAGCTTAATGAACCATTTAACTCCTAATTTCCACATTTGATGCCGAAACCTATCAAATCACGTCCGATTGACCTCAAATTTTGCAAACAAATCACATTTGACATTATGGTCCTACTTCAAATTTCAGAATCAGAATCTGACCCCGATATCAAAAAGTCCGCTCCCGGTCAAACTTCCAAAACCTCCAACTTCCAACTTTCGCCAAATGACCCCAAATTGACTTACAGACCCCCAAATACACATTCGAGCGCGCTCCTAAGACCATAATCACCATACAGAGCTATTCCCAAGATCGGAATTCCAAACGGACATCGATAACATTAAAATACACTTCAACCCAAATTTATAATTTTTTTCCAAAATGCCAACTTTTCACAATAACCGCAGCAACGCTCCTGGGTCATCCAAAACCCGATCTAGACATATGCCCAAGTCTACAATCATCATACGAACCTATTGGGGCCTTCAAATCCTGAATCCGAGGTCGTTTACTCAAAAGTCTAACCTTAGTCAATTCTTCTAACTTAAAGCTTCTGAAATGAGAGTTTTCTTTCCAAATCAACTTCGAACTTCCCGAAATTAAATTCCAACCACACGTGCAAGTCATAATACATGAAGTGAAGCTTCTCAAGGCCTCAAACCGCTGAACAATGTGCTAGAGCTCAAAACAACGAGTCCGGTCATTACATTCTCTCCCACTTAAACATACGTTCGTCCTCGAACGTGCTAAGAACTGTGTTGGAGTTGTCCAAAATCACTGTTTAATAGCTCGTGCACCTACACGTGCCACCACAACCCAGTTGAGCACATTAGCTCGAGACAGACTGAAGATCCTTCCTACTACCTTAGCGAACAAGCTTTAGAACCAAATTCCAACATCCAAAATTATCCACGATACCAGATTCTAACACACCAACAAGGCAATCTCCCCCAAGCGCAACAGCTAAAATTTTCACTGACCCGAAGTCTGTAGTATACCTCATAACAAATATAAGCATTGTTTCAACTCTCGTAATACTGCCACGACGGAAGAGATGTGTAGAAACTCATAACCACATGCCAAATCACAAATCATTGAGTCTCTCCTCCTGACAAGAACCATTACTTCATTCTGAATTGAATAACGATAGTTTCTCTTTAATATACCCTTCCTAACTCCAATCGCACTGATCCCACGTCCAATAACCTTGTCTCGCCCAGTACCAGCCACTCAGGCAATAAGCCATCTCAGACACTACCAAAAGTCTCATATGATGCCACAATGTGCCAACAAGCTACAAATGTGAATATGATACATAAGGAAAACGAACCCTGGAAGGAACTACTCAACCCACACACCTAATTAAACAACTGAAAAGATGTCACGAACCTTCCTAAAAAAATTAGGAACAAAACATACAAGAATAGATATAGGGAACTATAATCCACATCACACTATTTCAGCGTGCAACCCGATCCACACATGATACCGTTGCGGTGTGCAACCCAATCCAACCATGATACCCGTGGCGGCGTGCCATCTGATACAAACAACATACCCATGGAAGCGTGCCACCCGATCCAAATAGTGTACCCGTGGCGGCGTGGCACCCGATCTACACATAATAATCTAAAGAAAACACACATGAAGCCGTAATGCTGATACTCACGAAATGTCCGAATATCAACCACAAGCACGCCAAGTGCATAATACAAATCCTCGGAAGATGGGTAGCGTCATACGCTATGATACTCAAGCACAACTAAGGTGCGATAATGATCTAGATCTCGAGAGCCATCCTGTTCACATAACACCATCGCTACGCGGAACCTCAACACTTGTGCGAGTAATCAAGTCGTCTCACAACCCACATAGCACAATAGAGTATTACATGAAATATCTGACGAAGGAAATAACATCCACTTCCCGAATACTCCTCCATAAGAAATGTTATGTTGAATGAACACACCCGGCCTGTTGTAGGGCACACATCCACATTTAGACCCATCAACGGACCTTAAACCGACTGTGATTGTACCGTACTGGGATAATAATCTTTCAAGGATTCACAATAACCCTTTTCCATGACAAATAGGAACAACCGTCAAATTCGGAACAAACTCACACGGTCCACAGCCCAAGGATTAGAATTCCTCTCAGGCTTAAATTCTCTCACATTAGCGACAATACCATAATCCCACACTTGGTTTCAATCCTTAATCAATCAAGTGACTACATGCCACACTTATACAATCTTCCCTTGGGATACACCCCCACGATCTCCCGCACTAGCTAGCAAAGTTTGCACATCCATACCACCGGTCATACAATGTTGCAAAGCGAATCGAGAATACGCAAATCAGTACACAAAGCCTCTTACACAGGACACCGTTCTTAGGTGACGCTAAAGACAATACCATCTTACTCTAAACATCTCAATTATTTCCTGCTCATCCGAGATCGTGACATTCTTGTCAACACCGAACCGCGACCTTGATCCTCAATTTTCAATTCCCATGACGCTCTTTGCACCTAACATGCCAATACGCAAGAGTACAAGAACTCCATCATAACTCCTGAACCACTAATATAATAAACACTACATCATATAGGAACCTTTTCACTTAACTCATTTCAGGAGAACCATTACAACATGAAACTGAATCCCCACAACTGCAGAAAATACAATCCTCAAGTAGCGGTCTAAACCACCATAACTCTTCCGGGATCCATCTACACATAACATGCTAGTATAATCAAATACCTCCAAATAAATCAAATTGTAGTGACCGTCAAGCCTCGCACATACCGCCACAAATCACCTACATAACCTAACACGCTGAAGGAACTGATCATTGCCACCACTATGCCGATTCAACCATTGCTAACCGAACTAACTTCTTCCAATTTACTCTGGACTTGCCTTATAAATAATAATAGCTCTATTCAAAATATAACGAACTCAATCCGCACTTATCCTGAGTGACCCCATTTCACGAGACCACGTTGTCTCAAAATCCACGAACCATCTATACCCTCCTTGTGCGCACATTTACATCTTTAACTGGTGCACCCATTCTGATAGTTACTCTATGAATCCGAAGTTATTTTCTCCCACTCCTGCAATGCTACACCGCAGACTGATGACAACATAGAACACTCCAAGCCTCTTTTATAATCCATCGCAAAATCTCGATACTTAAACATACCACGAGCTTGAAATCCTTAGGCACCACACTTTAATTCAAATTATTTTTTTTGAACCCACTAGGACCGTTGTTGAGAGTCAGTCACTCTGACTTGGTCCCGAATATAATCAACTCCAAGGCTCTACTAGCACATGAATACCCTCTCCTCAAAACTTGAGCATGAACCGATAAGGCCAAATATAGCACTCATTCCTCAAATCCTTTGCTCGAATTACTATTGACGCTTTCTTTCCTTGGTTGTAATAACCCACCAATGCCGATAACCAGAAACCTCACAAGTAGGCAACCATGCAATCCAACCGTAGATGGTGGGGATCCCCCACTTAGCTCGAAGCTACAATCACGTAACCCTGGAACCCACCAAGATTCCTTCTTCCCCATTGACAACATCTGTAAGTCCAACAATAATTTCCAAACTCGAAGTCATGTTGCATCCATAAATTCTGTGGACCTAGTCACTGTCCACTATGAATCCCCACATGGCTCCAAACTTTCCTCAAGGCGTGTGGCCATCATACCACAGAACCCATATGCTACTCTGCCACTCTCCCACTTTGGTTAAACCCTCTCCTTTAAGCAACTCCTCGACTTCTGCTTTTCACACTTGACCCTCTAGCAATTCAACCACCGCAAAACACCTCCCACATGTCCTTCCTCATCCTTTGCTGCCCAATTGTTGCCTCAAATCCGAATCCATCTCTGTAACACTTGAGATAATAAATTTCCACCAACTCTTAGCCTCCTAGAAGGTCATCCTTTTCAATCCATCAACATTAGAAATACCCATTTGATTCCAAAATCGCCACACCTTACTATCTCTGACGACCGCTTCTCAGGAACCATTTCACAATACCCTGCCCCAAAGGAAAATTGATGAAGACCATAACACCGGTGAACCTTAACGCGTTCAACAAGGATGATGACACCACATCACCATTGACCTAAACCTGAACATGCATAGTCCGATTGCCTTTCCTCCGCTAGAAATAAAATGTTGAACCTCTGATTCATGCACTAAGAAAAGCCTCCTTTCAAGTCATTCACCGCCTCAACACATAGACAAGCACCCTACCACTACTCAAACACTGTGAGATAACAACATTTGAACATCATAGAAACCAATGTGTAGCCTTGAAACGATCGAAAATACAGTTACTGAGCTAAAATGACAGAACCTCCTTCCATAAGAAGACGATAATAATTTGCTCGAATGTGCAGAGAGAAACACCCTACTCCCGTCTGTAGTACCACTGCAGCTCCTCGATGCCCAATTGACACGAGCGTTGAACATCGTATAAGAATGAGTAGGAAGGATATAAAGGCACAAAACTCAAAGGAATCAAATCGTACGATGAGGAATCAAGAAGGGAAGTGCTCCTAACAGCCCTGCAGCCTCTCGAAGATAAGTACCGACGTCTTCGTACCGATCCACAAGACTCTACTAGACCTGCTCATGACTCGTGAGACCTAAGTGAACCTAACGCTCTGATACCAAGCTGCCACGATCCAAAATCCACTAAAGGTCGTGATGGCGCCTAACACCGCCATCAGGCAAGCCAACTATGAATGATTAACTTAACTACTCATTTTAGTATTTGAAATCATAATTTTTCATTAATTAAAGAGTATGAAATGGAATTTACAAGGTAAGTTATAACATACGAACTACAACAATGAACAATCTCATAAGAACCCCCAAACCCTGGTGTCACAAGTGCATGAGCATCAACTAGAAAACTTAATAAAATACAACATTTGTCTCGGATAGAAATTAGACAAGAGAACATAAATAACTCTTATGAAGACTCTGTAGGCTGCGGATCGTAACATGAAATACAACTCACAGTAAGTCCCTGCAACATCCGCCTATGCGCCCAGAAGACTACCAAACATATATGTACCTGTACAAAAATGTGCAGCAAGTGTAGCATGAGTACGTAAATCAACGCATACCTAGTAAGTATCTAGCCTAATCCAAGAGAAGTAACGATGAGGGGTCGACATCGACATCGACACTTACTAGGGGTCTAATAAGATAGTTATAATAAAAAGTAAATAGATATGGGGAAGAGTAAACAAATGAAATAAACAAGTGTAAGTACGTGATACAATCCTCCTCTCTACAATAGACTCGAGCTCTCAATCATCAATTACCTCCTCAACCAGAGCATAAATATATAATGGACCTCACCAGATAGGTCGTCATAATTCAAATCAGGAAAACTCATAGATACACTGACTTCTTGTCAAATATTACGCACGATTACATCAGAGTATTTTATAGAAATATCGAGGCATGCGGCCCGATCTGATCATAATCTGTGCACTGCCGAGGGTCGAACGACACGAACCATAGATGCATCTATTATACTGCCAAGGCGAACGACCTGCTCCCATGGGAGTGTGGTACATAATACTACCGAGGAAAACGGGCCAATCCCATTAGAATAAGGAGCTTTAGCATGTCATTGACCCCACTCACAAATAGGCGTGTGAGTTATAAATTTTTAAGGAAAACCTTTCAATGGAAACACATAACGCTGGAGAAATTCGTATAAGGAGTACAATTATTCCACGGCTAGTCATGAAGCCCATCAAATCTCTACAAAAGCAAGTCTATCACTCTATGCAAGTCCGATCTCAAGTCGTAATGCGAAACAAAGGAATTAAACGAGCAAAAAGAACTCCTATAGTATAATTATAGCATGGTGTGAACCTAAGTCTACCTAGAAAATAACATGAATGGAACTATGTACGGACTCTCGTCATCTCGTGCCTACGTGCCCTCGCAACAAGGAGCACATATCAATTACAACACCTAGGGGTGGTTTCCCCCTCACAGAGTTAGACAGGAGACTTACCTCGCTACGAAGTTCCATAACCGGCTCCAAAGCCTCTCTAACACCTCAAACCGATGCCCGTCGACCCAAAACTAGTCAAATAAGGTGTAAACTAGTCAAATATACTCTAATACCCATAATCAATCAATTTAAATAAATTCCCAACTCCGCTCGAAAAGTCGACAAAGCCAACCCTCGGGCCCACGTGTCCGGATTCCGAAATTTTTCGAAGATAAACATTACCCATAACATTGCTAACTCAAATATATAACTTATTCCAAATTCCTTGCCCAAATTCGTGGTCAAAATCCAAAAATACCAATTTCTAGGTTTTCTTCAAAATCACAATTTTCACCAATTTTCATGTTCAAATCCATGTATGGTTTATGTATTTAACTTAAAATGTGAAGGAATCACTTACCTAGGGGAGGATGATTGAAAAGCCCATTCAAAAATGGCCCCAAGCTCGGTTCCAATGGAAGATTTTAGATAAAATGAGCCAAAACCCGTTTCTTGCAACTTATATACTTCTAGGCGACCCTTCATCGCGAACGCGACACTACCCTCGCGTTCGCGAAGCTCAGTAAGCACAAGTCCAAAAATCCTTCTTCGCAAACGCGGCAAGCCCCTCGCGTTCGCGAAGCACATTCTGCCTCAGCCCCCAGTTCCTCTATGCGAACGCGATACAGGGGTCATGAACGTGAAGCTCTACCAGCTAGCCCTTCCCGAATGCGTCTGCCCAATAGCGAACAAATAGAAAAAAAAGGGCGCAGTCCAATTTCGTTCTTCGCGAACGCATGAGGCCTTTTGCGTTCACGAAGAACAACACCAGCACCAACAAACCAGCAACAACTCAACCAAAACTGGCCCAGAACCACCCCGAAACACACCCAAAGCCTCCGGGAACCCGTCCAATCACACGAACCAGTCCCATGACATAACACAAACTTGCTCGAGGCCTCAAATCACATCAAACAACGTCAAATCTACAAGTTGCGCTTCGATTCAAGCTTAATGAACCATTGAAATCCTAACTTCACATTCAAGGCCGAAACCTATCAAATCACATTTGATTGTCCTCAAATTTCCACACAAGTCAAATTTGACATAATGGTCCTACTCCAACTTCCAGAATTGGAATCCGGCCCTGATATCAAAAAGTCCACTCCCGATCAAACTTCTAAAAACCTCTAACTTCCAATTTTTTCCAAATGACCCCAAAATGACTTACAGACGTCCAAATCCACATCTGGACGCGATCCTATGACCAGTTACCATATGGAGCTATGCCCAAGCTCGGAATCCCAAACGGACATCGATAACATTAAAATACACTTCAACCTAAATTTATTAAATTCTTCCAAAATGCCAACTTTTGACAATAAGCGCCGTAACGCTCCCGAATCATCAAAAACTCGATCCGGACATACGCCCAAGTCCACAATCATCATACGGACCTATTGGAACCTTCAAATCCCAATTCCAAAGTCGTTTACTCAAAAGTCCAACCTTAGTCAATTCTTCCAACTTAAAGCTTCCGAAATGAGAATTTTCTTTCCAAATCAACTCCGAACTTTTCGAAATTAAATTCTGACCACACGTGCAAGTCATAATACCTGAAGTGAAGCTTCTTTGCTTTATCTATTGTAATTGATTTTCCAAGCATTGTTTGATGATATTAAGACAATTTTGGTGAGATTCGATGGTTTGGAGGTGAATTTTAGGGAAAAAGCCCCGGTTTAGTTGCGATTTGATCGCGGAGCGAGGTCAGTGTTGGGTCTAACCTTGATTTGAGAGAATTGGGAACCCTTGAACTATATTCTATGTGAATTACGTGTGTAACGATGTATATACAAGGTGACGAGTGTATATGCACCATCAAAATGATTGTTTCCATGTCTTTATTGTATTTCATGAATTATCTCACTCCATGCCTTAACTATTACATGCTTTAACTGCTTTCTACATCGTAATTTATTACTTGTAATTAATTATTCTTTTGTTGAATTGTTCATTCCTTCCATGACTCCGTGACTAATTGCTACTTTCCTTAATTGTCTTACTTGCACAACTTAACTGTCACATACTTGGCTTGTTTTGTTGCTTTTGTATTATTTGTAGCATTCCTTTGACTGGTGCGTGGTTCCTTTTGTTTCTTGCTTTCATATTCCTTAATTGTGGATATTCTTATAAATTGAGCTATTGAATTGATTGATTTTATTGGCAATATTTATGGATCGGGTTGCACACCGCAACAATGTCACGCCCCAAAACCGAGGGACGAGACCAGCGCCTAACCAGGTGAAACCAGTCAAGCGGACCTGGATAACCTTTCCTACTCAACGCGTTCCCCCGTATATACAATGCGCCATAATCCATATGAAATAGCAATTTCGGATTTAAGCGTGAATTTACAAACTCGAGATCATTTCTCTTTTAGCATTTCAACAGTTGATTCCAAAAAACATACACAATACATATATAACTTTCCAATACGGACCACGATTCCGAATACGTACAGTTACTACCCAAAATACATATATACACCCACATATTTTCTATGGAGCCTCTACGAATACTAGGAGTTTATACAATACTTGCTGACAACAAGGCCCCGACTATACCTTACAATACATAACAGACTCAAAAGAGATGGCATGAATTACACACGACCCCGGGAGGAAGTGGGGCTCACCATTACTGCTGAAAGATGAGGAGGAGGCACCACTAACGGCGAGCTGAGTTACCTGCTATGGACCCATCTACATCCATATAAAATATTTAGCGCCCCCGGCAAAAGGGACGTTAGTACTGTGGAATAGTACTAGTATGTATGAGCAAGATTTACTCAAAGTAAAATCAAGATATGCACAGATAGAAAGAAGTAAAAGGAACCAACACATAGTGCACAGTGATACAGCAACAAAAACAATTGAGAGCCTCACAGATTCTTATTTCAACACAATCACATTTCAGCTTTATTACATTCTATTGCGGCATGCAACCCGATCCCACCGTACAGTTTACTCTCCACCCTTGTTACCTCTCCACCCTTATTACTTCGTGTTGCGGCGTGCAACCCGATCCCACCGTACAGTTTACTCTCCACCCTTGTTACCTCTCCACCCTTATTACTTCGTGTTGCGGCGTGCAACCCGATCCCACCGTACAATTTACACTCCACCCTTGTTACCTCTCCACCTTTATTACTGCGTGTTGCGGCGTGCAACCCGGTCCCACCGGACCATCACATTTCATGGCAAACAATAACAACCCACAATTCAATCACAGGGTTTCATATCATCAAGAGTAAAATTTCATAACACCCAACCAATCATCTGTTCATAATAGTCTTTATCATCTATTAATTCAACCACAAAGATGCTCATTAACAAGAATATAAATTCATTACAACCAACAATCTATGTGAAGTTAATCCACAATAAACCTTGCCAACAATGAGTCATATACGATATTTCCATGGTCATTTAGTCAATTAGATCAATTCACAACTCCCTTTCATCACTTGTTACACAACCCTTATCACTTAGATACATTTACACATTTGAGTTAGTTACCATTCTGTCATACCAACATACTCAAGCATGTAACGAACCTTGCACATGATAGAGTAATCACATAGAAGTCACCTTTCATAATTTCAATTATCACGATAGTCGACTAAGAAAAATCAGAGAACGAAATATCGGCGCCTCGGCGACCACTCAAATCATAAAACCTGTTGGATCCCCCTTGACCCTGCGCTCTACCCCTAGTTGCTACGCGCCCTGCTGGTGCTGGAGGGCGTGCTGAAGATGTAGCGGCTGAAGAGCTGGATGGTTGAGCAGTTGCCCTACACGCGCCCTGACTGGGTGCGCGACGGTCTCGCTGGATATGGACTCTATCTCCACATCTATAGCATACCGATATATCCAAGTAACAAGGCTCAGAATGAAACTTCCCACACTTAGGGCATGGGGCCCTCCGTTGTTGCTGGAACCTCCCACCAGAACGAACCGACTGATGGAACCTCCTGCTGTCTGGACCTGGTCCAAAGTGACCTCCCCGTTGGTAACTGTGCCCTGATGGCGGGCACTAGCTGAGGACTGAGCATAGGACCGAGATGGCCCTGATGACCCTCTCCCAAGGACTGATCTCCCTCCTCCAAATGAACTCCCAAGGTTGCTCGCTGATCGGGCCCTACACTACTCTCCCTCTCCATTCTTATCTTCAACATTCGAGCCTCTGTGGCTTGGGCGAATCCCACGATCTTCCCATAATTCATATCCGAATGCAAGGCAACTGTAGCAGCTTCATTAAGAACCAAGGGACCAAGGCCCTGAACAAACCGTCGAACTCTGGCCTCCATAGTCGGAATCATGTGAACAACATATTTGGACAAGCGCACAAACTACATATGATACTCCCACACACTCATGTTGCAGCGTGCAACCCGATCCCACCGTACAATTTACACTCCACCCTTGTTACCTCTCCACCTTTATTACTTCGTGTTGCAGCGTGCAACCTGATCCCACCGGACCATCACATTTCATGGCAAACAATAACAACCCACAATTCAATCACAGGGTTTCATATCATCAAGAGTACAAATTCATAACACCCAACCAATCATGTGTTCATAATAGTCTTTATCATCCATTAATTCAACCACAAATATTCTCATCAACAAGAATATAAATTCATTACAACCAACAATCCATGTGAAGTTAAGCCACAATAAACCTTGCCAACAATGAGTCATATACGATATTTCCATGGTCATTTAGTTCATATAGATCATTTCACAACTCCTTTTCATCACTTTTTACACAACCCTTATCACTTAGATACATTTACACATTTGAGTTCGTTACCATTCTTTCATACCAACATACTCAAGCATGTAATGAACCTTGCACATGATAGAGTAATCACATAGAAGTCACCTTTCACAATTTCAATTATCACGATAGTCGACTAAGAAAAATCAGAGAATGAAATCTCACACCTCAACACAACCAGACAATCAATTCACATATACTCCGCAAGAAACTCATACCGTATGTTCGGACACCAACAAGGTGACTCTACGAAGATTAAAGTTATCCATACATACTGCGAGTCATCCCCTTTTTAATTTCAATCACAATTCACCGGACCGTCTAGCATTTTATCAAACACTATGTGACCCCTTAGACTACTAACCCTCTTTTTGACAATAATTACATAAACTTGTTTTTCCCTTTACTAGATTATGGGGTTTAACTTACATGCATGCAAGATTTCACTTTTTATTTTCAAGAACCAACCTATGTGTGTTTTATTCTTACCCAAAATCTGAGAAATTGGGGAAATAAGGTGAAGACTTACCTCTTTGGGTGAAGAAGATGATAATAACTCGATAATTTCCGGGCTTGAGAGGTTTTGGAAAGTCAAATTGGATGATGTTGAAACCTTCTCTCTCAAGAACTCTCTTTTTCTCTCTCTATTTTTGGTCAGAAAATCATTAAAATTGAAGGTAATGGGTGTTTTATAAAACAGGGGGTCGGGTCTTAAATTTAGAAAATAGGAGTCCCGACACAGAAATGTGGTCAGGAATGCGATCGCGTTCCTGCTATGTGGTCTGCATTCATGTCGCATAGTTGACCTTCAAATGGGCAGAAATGGCAACCACACTGCCCAGGTATGTGACCACTATGCGATCTGCATACCTGTTATGCGATCACATAGTGCGTCACATAACCTCCCTCGCAAAAACCATGGGGCAAGAATGCGACAACTATGCAGTCCGCATACCCAAAATGTGATCGCATTCCGGGCCGCATAGTTGTCCTCAATTTGGACAGGCTACTATCCAGGTATGCGACCACTATGCGGTCTGCATACCTGTTATGCGATCGCATAGTGCGTCACATAACGAGCAATTTCTGGAACATTTAATCTTTCAAGTTCTGGGATACTTTCTACTCAAAATAGGACCGTTTTTAAGAATTTCTATCGTTGTAATAGCACAGGGACCTATTCGGGCATTATTTTAGACATAGAAAATTTACGGGTCTTTACATCCTCCCCCACTTAAAATCATTCGTCCTCGAATGAGGATCGGGAAATCATTTGGTTTTGAAAACACAATCTGCCAACCCCAATTTTACTAACTCCGATATTTTCTGAAAATTTCGCCAGAGTTTCCTCTGTAATTAGGCCTATCTACCTGTCAGAGAGCCCCCGAAACACATGTTCTTAACCAATTCCACACATAACTAGTTATTTCATGGACTTGCACATAATTTTGTCACCTCGACAAGTCCCATATAATTCAATTACTTCAACATGCCATATACACTTAAATTAATCCTTACCAATCTACACTTCAATTAATCATTACCAATCTACACTTCAATTAATCATTTAACCATTACATGAGTTTCACATAATTTCATTCACTCCAAGGGATTGCACATTACTCAAATAGTCACAACATACACAATTTTGGTGAAGTTATAATAGTAGAACAATTAGGGGAAAATGGGGTGCTTTTGCACAAAACTGAACATAATATATAATTGCTTAGAGATGACAATTCACACGATCACTACTAGACTTATTCAAACAAATGGGGATATTTTTCTTTCATTTCATTTTCCTCTTCCCACGTGGCTTCCTCAACTTGCTGACTTCGCCACAACACTTTAACTGAAGCAATTTTTTTGTTCCTCAATCTACGGACTTACCTATCAAGAGTAGCAACCAGAACCTCTTCATACGATAATTCTTCATTAACCTCAATAGTCTTAACTGGCACGATGGCTGATGGATATCCAACCACTTTCTTCAATATAGACACATGGAACACCAGTTGCACTAATGACATCTCAAGGGGAAATTCCAGCCTATAAGCCACATGTCCTATCCTTTGAGCAATCCTATATGGTCCGACATACCTTGGGTTCAATTTCCCTTTCTTCCCAAACCGCATTACTCCATTCATGGGAGACACCTTCAAGAATACTCAATCATCTACTTGAAACTCCAAATCTCTTCGACAGACGTCTGCATAGGATTTCTGACGACTCTGAGCAGTATTCATCCTTTCCTGAATGACTTTAACTTTTTCCATAGCTTGGTGCACAAGATCTGGTCCTAACAATTCTGCCTCACCAACCTCAAACCACCCGATCGGAGATCCACATCTCCTTCCTTACAATGCCTCAAATGGGGCCATCTGAATACTAGCATGAAAAATGTTATTATAAGCAAATTCTATAGGTGGCAAGTGTTCATCCTAGATACCCTTGAAATCTAATACACAAGACCGCAACATAACTTCAAGCGTCTAAATAGTCTGCTCCGCTTGACCGTCCATCTGTGGGTGGAAAGATATGCTGAGATTTACCTGAGTACCCAAACCTTGCTGAAATTTCTTCGAAAAGTCAGCTATGAATTGGGCCCTTGATCCGAGATAATAGATATTGGAGTGCCATGGAGCCTGACTATTTCTATAATATACAACTGAGCGTATTGTTCTGCAGTATCGGTGGACTTGACTGGCAAGAAGTGAGCTGATTTCGTGAGCCGGTCCACTATTACCCAAACAGAGTCGAACCTACATGGAGTGCGAGGTAACCCCACCACAAAGTCCATATTGATCATCTCCCATTTCCACATCGGTATTTCCATAACCTGTGTCAATCCACCGGGCCTTTGATGCTTGGCCTTCACTTGCTGACAAGTCGGACACCTAGCCACAAAGTCCGCCACACCCCTCTTCATACCATTCCACCAATAAATCTCTTTGAGATCATGATACATCTTCGTAGAACTTGGGTGTACTGAATACCTGGAGTTGTGAGCCTCTGCCATTACCCTCTTTCGAAGATCATCCACATCTGGAACACATAACCTATCTTGACACCACAGGACACCGTCATCATCGCCGAGTGAGAATTCTGAAGTCTTGTGATTCAAAATTGCTTCCCTCAATTGTGCCAAAGCTGGATCCTTGAATTGCTTTCCCTTGACTTCTGATACAAGCAAAGACTCCGCTCCATTACGCACCACGACATCTCTTTCGTCTGAGGTCGAAAGACAGACCCCCAGACTAGCTAACTGATAAACCTCCCGAGCCAAAGGCCTCTGACCTGCTTCCAAATGAGCCAAACTACCCATATATTTCCGACTAAGAGCGTCTTCCACTACATTCTCCTTCCTTGGATGGTACAAAATATTCATATCATAGTCATTGAGTAATTCCAACCACCTCCGCTGCCTTAAGTTCAACTCCTTTTGTTTGAATAAATACAGAAGACTCTTGTGGTCTGTGAACATGTCCACATGGACCCCATAAGGATAATGCCGCCAGAGTTTTAATGCAAACACAACCACCGCGAGCTCCAAATCATGCGTCGAATAATTCTTCTCGTGATTCTTGAGCTGTCTAGAAGCATATGCTATTAATTTACCACATTGCATCACTACACACCCCAAACCAACCCTTGAAGTATCATAATACATCACAAACCCTTCCGAACCTTATGGCAAGGTCAACACTGGCGCCGTAGTCAATATTAATTTCAATTCCTGAAAACTCTTTTCACAAGCATCGGACCACTAGAACTTAACCGCCTTCTGCGTCAGTTTAGTCAATGGGGAGGCGAGGGTAGAGAATCCCTCCACGAACCTCCGATAATACCCATCTAGACCCAGGAAACTACGAATCTCTGTCGGGGTCGTTGGCCTAGGACATCCTTCACCACTGTAATCTTTTGGGGATCAACCCGAATCCCCTCCCTGGAAACAACAAGGCCCAAAAAGGTGACCGATTCTAGCCAAAACTCACATTTTGAAAACTTTTCATACAATTGGTGTTGATGAAGAGTCTACAGAACTGCCCTGAGGTGATTAGCATGATCCCTCTGACTCCGCTAATAAGCAAGAATATTGTCAATGAAGACAATCACAAAGGAGTCGAGAAACGGTTTGATAACCCGATTCATAAGATCCATAAAAGCTGCTGGATCGTTGGTTAGCCCAAAAGACATTACCAGAAATTCAAAGTGCCCATAACGAGTCCTGAAGGCAGTCTTAGGAATATCCCGCTCCCTTATTTTTAACTGATGATACCCGGACCGCAAATCAATCTTTGAGAAGAACTTAGCACCTTGGAACTGGTCGAACAAATCATCTATCTGAGGCAACGGGTATTTGTTTTTTATGGTGACCTTGTTGAGATGCCGATAATCAATACACATCCGAAGCAATTCGTCTGTCTTTCTGACAAAAGGAACCGGTGCGCCCCAAGGCGATACACTAGGTCGAATGAAACCCTTTTGTAATAGACCTTTCAATTGTTCTTTTAACTCTCTTAATTCTGCTGGCGCCATTCGGTAAGGTGGGATAGATATTGGCTGCGTATCTGGCAATACATCAATCCCGAAATCAATCTCCCTATCGGGTGGAATCCCAGGAAGCTCGCCCAGAAATACCTCAAGAAATTTATTCACAATAGGCACAGATTCGGGAGCAGGCACCTCTGAAGTGGATTCCGCAACCCGGACCAAATAGTAGATGCACCATTTTCTGATCATCTTTGAGGCTTTAAGGTAGGAAATAAATCTACCTCTTGGCACAACATTATTTCCCTCCCACTCGATAACTGATTCATTAGGAAACTCAAGCCTCATAATCCTGGTTCGACAGTCGAGTTTAGCAAAGCACGAATAGAGCCAATCCATCCCCATAATTACATCAAAATCTACCATTTCTTACTCAATAATATCGGTCGTGGTATCCCAACCATGCACCGTGACAACACAATTCCTATTGACTCGTACGGCCATAATAGAATCACCAACCGGAGTCGACACAGAGAACGACTCGTGAAGCTGTTCGGGTCCTATCCCAAAACTTGAAGCAATAAATGGAGTAACATATGACAAAGAAGACCCGAGATCAATAAGAGCATAAACATCATGTGACTGAACAGTCAGAATACCTGTGACAACATCTGGGGAAGCCTCGGCGCTCTGGCGACCACTCAAAGCATAAAATCGGCTGGGTCCCCCTTGACCCTGCGCTCTACCCCTAGCTGCTACGCGCCCTGCTGGTGCTGGAGGGCGTGCTGAAGATGTAGCGGCTGAAGAGTTGGATGGCTGAGCAGTACCCCTACCTGCACCCTGACTGGGTGCGCGGTAGTCTCGCTGGATATGGCCTCTCTCCCCACATCTATAACATACCGGTATATCCAAGTAACAAGGCTCAGAATGAAACTTCCCACACTTAGGGCATAGGGCCCTCCGCTGCTGCTGGAACCTCCCACCAAAACGAACCGACTGATGGAACCTCCTGTTGTCTGGACCTGGTCCAAAGCGACCTCCCCACTGGTAACTGTGCCCTGATGGCAGGGCATTGGCTGAGGACTGAGCATAGGACTGGGATGGCCCTGATGACCCTCTCCCAAGGACTGATCTCCCTCCTCCAAATGAACTCCCAAGGTTGCCCGCTGACCGGGCCCTACTACTACTCTCCCTCTCCATTAATATCTTCAACTTCCGAGCCTCTGTGGCTTGGGAGAATCCCACGATCTTCCCATAATTCATATCCGAATGCAAGGCAACTGTAGTAGCTTCATTAACAACCAAGGGACCAAGGCCCTGAACAAACCATCGAACTCTGGCCTCCATAGTCGTCATCATGTGAACAACATATTTGGACAAGCGCACAAACTCCATATGATACTCCCACACACTCATGTTGCCTTGCTTGAGGGCCTCAAACTCTGTAGCATGGGCTGCCATAATCTCGGAAGGCAAGAAATGATCCATAAAGACATCCACAAACTCTGTAGCATGGGCTGCCATAATCTCGGAAGGCAAGAAATGATCCATAAAGACATCCACAAACTCCTCCCACCTCGCTTGAGGGCCTCAAACTCTGTAGCATGGGCTGCCGCTCCCTTCAGACGATAGGAAGCCAACTCAACCCCCTTCGTCTTAGTAGACCTCATAACTCGGAGGGTCTTGTACATCTCATCAATAAACTCCTAAAGGTAGGCCTCTGGGTCGGTGCCTGTGAACTCTGGAGGGGCTACGCAGAAACTGGTTGACCCTGGAACCTAAAAAATCCCATTGCTCGCTAGAGGATGCAGGGGAAGCATGTGATCTTTGGGCCTGGGAAGCCACCAACTGAGTCAACATCTGAATAGCTCCCCTGAGGTCCCCATCAGAAATACCGGGACCGGAAGCTGGGACTGAAGAAGGATCAGGAACATCAGCGGGAGGTACTGTAGCACCCTCCACTGGAGCAGGAATAGGAATATCCTGGCCTGAGATGGAAGAGTAAGGCAGATTCAAGGTCGGGGAATCATTATCACCCGCACCATCAGATAAAGAATTCACGGCCACTCTTGGGGTGGCATTGACCTCTAGGCCGAGTCGAGCTCTCTTCTTGGGTGCCATTTACTGAAAATTGGAATAGTGCACGAGTTAGAGATAGACAACCTCACCTTCCACCACATGGCATGATATAGAATAGCAATAAAAGGGTACTTTCCTAAATGTCCATGCAGCTCCCTAATTATAGATGTGGTTGAGAGTTCTGAAAGAGTATTTTCAATATTTAAACGCATAGTGTGGGAATGTAAATTCGCGTCCTAATTTGGGAGCCTCGTTATGCCCCAGGTAGGCCTATGGACAAGTTGATTTGGAGAATTTCAGTGCCAATAATTGCTTCATTTCATTATTGTAAAAGTAGATGGATTTAAAACGACGCTAAATAAGATAAGTCACTAATGGCACTTGACCTTATTACATTTGAAAATCAAATAAACCTAATCTACTTGGTCCCAGAAGGACCTTCTCCAGGCCTGGTTCTCTTGGCTCCATCGATCAGGTTCCCTAGGTCGCGCATGTCCAGCAGCAGGTATGTCCTTGGTAGATGTCCTCATTCGATACTTTCAGCATTCTGGCAGTCTATGACTCTTTTCCTCATCTTCCCTTCCCGCTCCATCAGACCCTGCTCCAGATATTCTAACCTTTCATTCGATATGGTAGTCGTTTCCTTCCATTCATTGATTAATTCCATATCAGTCTTGTGTTGTTCCAGATGCTCAGACTCGGACTCGCGAACCCTTTTGTGCAGTCTATTATACTTCACTTGTGCTTCGGCAACTTCATCTATGATTCTGTTTCCTCGACCGACCCCTGGCTCGACTATTCCTACTATGCAGTCCTCCAACCATGATGGGTAAAAGTACACATGCCCTGCGTGATATCGATCTGGATTGATGGTGTCCCTTTCCAAAATAATCTTCAAGTGCCACATATGTTGAGCTTCACATTTGTATTAGATGTCATCATCTTGGAAATCCACCCTGTAGTGACTCATTTTAACGACCCGCGGTATGACTTGCTTCCTGCTTGCTTGTCTCATAACCCTGATGGGAACATAAGGGTATATGCCCCTTAACCCGATCAATACCAAGTTGGAGCGTCCCTAGATCTGATGATGAACTCATCAGTAGGGAACCATTCGAACATCCATTGAACCTGATCCTCAGTCAAACTGTCGAAAAACTGCACCCATTCTGTAGCACTCTATGGTTGAGCAAACCTGTCTGGGATATAAATCATTCTCTTAGGGTGATGGAAAGCTATATGATCATTCCACGGCCTTCGTGGAAACTCTTGACAGTATTGACCTCTCTGGAGATGCTCTAACAACCAAAAGTTGTAGCAGCAGATTACAACCTTCGAAGTGTTTGAATCCCTTCTGGAAGCGGTCAAAGGTTCGATATAGGATCTGCTATGATCATTGGGACAATGGTATATGTTTGTCCCTCGATCCCCTCCATTAGGGTTTTTGTTACCATGGCGAGTCCGGTATGAATTTTGTCCCCTTGTATCAGAAACACTATCATACCCAGGAAGCAGACGATGAACATAAAAACCCTGCGGTGAATACAACCCAAGGAAGTGATAGAGAATTCATCATGGTAGATACGATAGGATTTTCTATGACCATATCATTCATAGAGATAGTCAAAGGGTATGTAGGATTTCTTCATGCACTCCAAATCGTCGTTCCTTTTCAGACCCATCATTTTCAGAAACCCCCTAGCAGTACGATTTTCCGGCACCAATAAACCGGGACTTTCCCAAAGGCAGTCCATCGAATCCCCTTATTTCTTCCAAGAGAAGGATCATTTCTATGTTTCCAAAGCGAAACACGGATCTTTCTCCGTCCCAGAACTTTGTGGTAGCTCTTAACATATTATTTGGTTGGATGTCCAATAAAGAAGGCAAATTTCCCAGGACCTTTTTCACATGCTTTGTTCACTTGATGAAAGATCTTCCCACCAATCTAGCAATAATGGTGGTATGTTATGGACCATGCCGAACCTGGGGAACTTCGTGCCTCATTTTCTGCAAAACAAATAAGGTTAGACCCTTTCCCCATCCAGATTCGACTACTTATACATCAATGATTATAATATTGGCACTTATTTCTCCAAATTAATGCAGAGATCGTGGTTGAGTCCATTGGGATTATGGAAACCCCGCTGGACTTTTGGACAAGGCTTTTCTTAAAGGGTTATAATGTGGACAACATATTAACCCTGGCTAGGTTTGACCATGATGAATGTACAATAAATCAGAGTAAGGTTTCTATAGAGGTCTAGACTGGTACCCTCAAGCGGACAACTTGAGGGGGAAAGGTACGGAACCGTCGATTGCATCGTTGATCAACTAGTGTTACCACAAATAATCCTTTCCGAATTCAAAGGGGTGATATATAGGAAGAGCGCAAACACTCATCAAGCATTGCTATGGTATTGATTATGCACGAGTGGAGTATGATGTTGAGCATGATTTATGCAACGGAAAATAGCATGTTGTCACGTTAGTAAATGATAAATGCAGTATTTAATAATTGAAAAGACGTTTTAAGAAAGAAAACAAAGAGACAAGTCAATTTCCATAGTAAAAAGGAAATCATAAATGCTTGAAAATAGGCAATTAAATTCACATAAAGTGGGAAAGGGAAATGGTGCACACGTATTAACATAATAAATCATGCTTAAAGACTAATTCACAAAATGCAAGTTCGTTATGGTAAGAGCCTAAGGGTTGTCCCTAGCAGAGTCACCATGATGTCGTGCCCCCTTTCTTCTGTAATCGGGTTTCGACACTTCTGAGACAACTCCCTTCCTTTTGGGATGGGGTATGGGATTTGAAGAGTCGCCACCTAATGGATTAAGGTGCGTTAGGGAACATAGAGCAGTTAACTCATGAAACTAGTTTGCATAACCAGAGATCGGGTAAGGGCTCGAAATTACCTTGAGGGGAAGGTGTTAGGCACCCCTCAACGTCCACAACGGTGGGTACCGGCCGAACTTAGTTAAGCGAATTAGTCTTAAAGTAAAATAAAGCAATTTAGACAACTATTATTTCAAAACATGAATTAAAAGGGGTCCTAAGTTTTTTAGCCTATAGGATCATTTCCATGCAATACTTGGTAACTTTCCCCAAGTTGGGGTTCTACACATAGTATTAGCACACGGGTCATCATTTCCTTTACTACCCAATTACTATCTTTCAGTTGTTACTTAAGCGTTCTAGTAGCTTCTACTCGTGCCTTATGCGTGCACTACCTGCCCCTTACCTATGGTCCTGGAGGTGTTTAGGACCTCTATTTAAGGTAGTTCTAGACTGACCTATGTTGCTTAAAATGAGAAAACTCTAGGCGACAAACAAAATTCAGATAAGACTATCATGTAAGGAGAAAATAAGGGCTCATGTTAACCTCCACAGGTAACAAAAAATGCACGCAGTTCAATCAACAAATTTCATTAATTTAGGATTCTATAGGTAGGATATTTAGATGGGCATAAACAGAATGTAAGAAACCAGTTTATTAAAACGAGCATTGGGACCTACTGGCTTGCCTACTGATTTGATTAAATTCTGAATCTGCAAATTTCAAGCAGCAAGGGATCACAATTTTTAGACCCAGAATTCTTAATAACCCTACAAGTTTGCCTAAGTGATAACCGGAGAAGAATCCTATGGGCATGGCATCTACAATTGTTAATTATATACCTATAACATGGTTTTTGAGCGAGTTACTGATTTTAAGTTCGGCCAAAACAGATTTTATCTCTTTAGATCCTATAGGCATGCTTTCTAATTTGCAGAATTAATTAACTCTTATAGGCATGATTTCTAAGTGTTGAAACTGATTTGTTTATTTCCTATAGATATAGTATCTAAATTGAAGAAAACTGATTTTTATATCTCCTATATGCATGATATCTAAGTTGAAACTGATTTTTAATCCTTATAGGCATAAATTCTATTAATCATACGTGGGCAGAATTTCAGACATGTCATAAGGAAAGTTTATTAATTCATACAAATATGATTTTATATACATGATCACTAATGCACGTTGAGATTGGAAATATGTGTAGATCCTATGAACATGGATTCTAATGCAAAAGTAAAAAAGACCTATAGGTAGTGTCTCTAATATGCTGAAAATATGAAGATTCAGAGTCACAAACAGTCAAAAAAACATCCTATAGGCAGGATCTCTAAATGAACAGTAACATGCACATAAGGAATCAACACAATAGACCTATAGGCATGATTTCTATCCGAGTTTTTCAACAAAGATATATAACCCCCCCCCCCCCCCTAGATTTTAGTAATAACCCTAGATCTGTTTATTACAGAGATTATTACATTATTACAGCCCAATAATGAATAAATTACACAGCAAAATTCATTACACTATAGGGAGCCTTCATAGGCCCAATATTAACCTGGAAACCAGGCCTTCAAGCAAAGCAAGTCTGAAGTATAAAGGTGGTCCATCCATGATACAAAAAATTGGGATTCTGGTGTGTCAAAGTTCTCAAGGGCCTCAAGGACCCCGGGCAATGCTTACACTAGAACCTTACTTAGAAAAATAGCTTGTAAAAGATTGGAAGACCAGCCCCAATGTGTCAGAGTTCGGAGGAGTCTCAAGGGCCCTAGGAAGTGCTCACACTGGGGGTGGTAGGAACCTAGATAACTAAGAGTAGAAGTTTGAAAATAGTATAAAGGGTAGGGGAACAATTTTAGAAAAACAGTTTGATTTTTGGGAGCAAACAAATTCAATTTACAGGACTGCAAATAGAACTTCACCTAGCACAAACAGAGTCCATATTTAGCATATGGTTCAAACAAGATGGTATTGGTTCAGACATAGATATTGTACCAGTATTTAAAGCAATCACAAAAGAGAAAGGATACTTGAACTAATAGACAAAATTAGCACCATATTACATGTTTGCAGAACAGGGAACATACAACTGACTAATCAGGGTTTCACATTATTGAAGATGACTTAGTTTAGAAATTATCACTAAGTGGGATCATATAGGCATGTATTAAGAAGAAACATGCTGAAGTTTGAAATAATTAACAAAACAAACACACAGAACAGAACATGGTAGGAGGAACCAAAACATACTAGTTTATAAAGAAGTAAGCAGGAATCATAGATCAGACAGAAGCATGCTAAGGTTGAAATAAAATAACCACATAAGAACATGGAACAAAATAGGATAACAGGAGTTACCACATACCAGTTAGGAAGAAAGTAAACAGGAATGTAATGGCAGTTTGGATCAAGAGAGTTTATCCTTGGCTTCCAGCCGTCTAAACAGCAGCAAATCAGAGTGATAGAAAGAACTCAAATTTATGAGAGAACAGACATATTTGAGAAATTTTAATTGTAAGAATTGTTCAGTAAAGAGGTTGTGTGTGTGTGAGTGTAAGAGTCTCAGTGTAAGTCTCTTTGTATGTAGGTAGGTGTGTCTGAGTGTAAGTGTGTAAGCGTGTTTAATATCAGAACAATGAAAAGCTTTTTATAGCATACAGTAGAGTAAAACCAAATAAGGTAGGAAAATCAATAGCACACAAATAAGGTATGAAAAATCTTAACCAATCAATTAGGTTAACACAAACCAATTAATGGGACAAAATCACGTAAGTATTACTTAAATTAAGGAGAATCTTTCACGAAATAAATCAGCAGACAAGATTAGGGCTAAATAAGGTAAGTAGTAAGTTTAACAATCAATTATAAATTAGCCCTAATAATCACAAAAATCAGGCCAGTAATAGAATCAAGGAAAGTAGCACTAGTTACTAATCACACATAAGGAAAGAATAGGTAAAAGTCTGATAAGGAAATATCACTATTAACACAATTTCAAACCCTAATTTAAGCAATAAAATCAGTTAACATGCTAATTTACAGAGCTGAGGTAAACGGGAAAGAACAGTGAAATAAATAGTCTAATTAATTGAAATCCTAAGTTATAAAGGCATGGAGATGAAACTTAAGCAAAAGAAATCAGTCGAAAAGTAAAGAAGAAAACCAGAGTTGAATATTTAAATGCTTTAAACATTTTTTGCAGAAATCCTTAAAAATCGAAACCCTAGCTTTTAGGGTAAAATAAAAATCAGTTAACAATAAGAGCAAAACAAAAAATCTTTGAGGAAAAATGCCAAACAGACACAAAAATACTTCAGATCTATAGATATCTGAACAGATTCAAACAGAAAATAGCTAAGTTTATGAAGATAAACAGAAGTGAATCAAATCTATTTTGAACCAGAGATTTGAAACCATAGAAACACAAAAATGGTAGTACTCACAGACATAGGGGTGAATACATATGGACTAGTCAAGAAAAGAGAGATTTGAACCAAGTCTGGTTCGAATCTCTAGAGAATCCATCAAGTAGCATGAGAATCAAAACACCAGTAGAGAGATGAGGCCGGATAAGGCCTGAAATCGCAAGAGAACCCCATGAATTGAAGGAATATGAGTGACAGCTGGATAGGATTAGAAGGGGGTGAGAGAGAAGAGAGGGAAGAAGAGGATCAAGAGGCGCCGGGTTGGGGGGAAATGAGGGTAGGATTTAGGATTAGTGTAAATAAAAAAGTAAGGTTGATCCTGGACCGTTGATCTTCTGAGATCAATGACCAAGATTAAATCTGGTTGGGGCGGGTTATGGATATGGGTTATTGGGTTGGGTAATTTATTGGGTCGGAGTCTGAAAATTAATTAAAAAGGGGCTATCTTTTAAATATCCATTTAATCTAATAAAATAAAATTATAAAAATAGTTAATAAATGATAAAATAATTAAATCTTAATATAAATGAACACATGGGCTATTATTGCAAAGTCATTGCAATTATAACCTAAAGAGGTAAATATAATTATGCATAGAATAATTAAATCTTAATATAAATATAAATATAAAAAGATAAAAATTAAGCAATAAAATTATTTGTGATGCAATTAGTAATTATTTAGATAATAAAATGATGGAATAAAATAATTTAAAATTACAGAAAATTATAAAAAAATACTAATTGATGCTCATGCATTGTTTTGAAAATATATATGCATTTAGAAAATAATATATGAAAAAATTGGGTATCAACAGCTGGTATGCCTGCTTCGTTGCTGCTCCCACTAGTGCTCTGGTGGGTGAAGAAAACATGCCTTTTCCAAAAAGTGGAATTTTGCACGTAAGTATTTCTCCCTTGTTTTTTTATTTTCTCAAAAAAGAAACTCATATATTCTCGTGTCTACTTTTTCAGCAACTATGAACGTTTTCGAAGAGATTCCTAACTTCCGTAATTGGGTATAAAAGTTATTATTTGTTGCCCCCATCGAGAAAAGATTTGGAAGTATCTCTCACAGAGATTTGGATGGAAAGTAAAGACCCACGATACGTTTTCCCGTTTAGCTCTTTTTTCTTTCTCTTTTGTTAACTTAAGAGTATCTTACCAAGCCTTTTTCTTTTGCTAGGATACCTCATTCGTAGTATTAGTCCCGCATCTGTCTCATCCACAAGAGATAGATGCGGGACCAGATGAGGGTTCTTTAGTTCGTAGACCTCGAGACAGATGTGGCTCTGAGGGTGAAGAAGAACCAGAGGAGGGTTCTTTAGTTCGTAGACCTCGAGCCAGAAGGCGTGTTATTTCTGATGATGAAATTACTCCTCTATCGAGTTCAGTCCCCTTTAGACTTTTGAATGAACCCGAGAGTGCTCCATTAATGATTTCTGATGAAGAAGTGAATGATCCCCCCTCCCCCCTCCCCGTGATTCTGCTGAACAATTATTTACTCGTGGCTTCAACAGTGATGAAGCCTTTGGCCCCATTTCTAAAGAATTGCCTCTTTCCTACCTCCTAATGTCAATCCCCGTTCATCCCCAAGTTCCCTTACCTGAAATTGCTATTGTTGCTACCCCTGTGACAGCTTCCACCTCATCTGCCATTCCAATTGCTACTACTTCTCATGTAGAAGTTGATCCTTCTAGTAGCAAGAAGGCGATGAAGAAAATTGGTTTTGAGGTTCCTAAAGGTGGGAACTTACTGAAGAAGTCGGGTCAAGCTGATGTATGGTTGAAACCTTTGTTTGGTCCAGTGGAGAAGGAAAAGTTGGAGAGTCACAGTTCATTGACTTGGATGAATGATATTGTTCATTCATCTCTGAAGGTTCGAGTTTTGACTTTTCTCCATTTTTTTCTTTTTGTTCATCCATAACTCCTTTCATTTATTTTGTAGATCAATTTGTTACGTACGGAACTCATGAAAAGGATCGTCCATACTGAGAAACAAGTTATCAATTATCTTATTGAAGCTGACAATTGGAAAGAGCAATTTGAGGGTTTTCAATTGGAGAAGGAAGTATTGGCAGAGGAGAAGAATGCCTTAGAGCAACAAATGAAGATGGTTGCCGCTGAGTTAGCGATTGAAAAGGCTTCTTCAAGTCAAGTTGGTAAGGATAAGGATATCCTTGAGTCCTCATTTGTTGATCAGCTTTCGAAGGCCACTGAAGAAATGAGGGGTTTGAAGGAAATCCTTAACCAGAAAGAGACTTATGCCAGGGAGTTGGTTCAAACACTTACTCAAGCTTAAGAAGATCTATGTGCCTCTTCTGATGAGGTTAAGTTCCTGGAAAGCTCTCTTTCCCCTTTGAAGACTACCTATGATGCCTCCAAAGTAGAGAAAGAAGAGTTGAGGGCCGAGATTGATCAGTGGAAGAAAGATTATGAGGCTCTTGAGGAGAAGCTGATACTTGAAGTGAGTTGGGATTTTTTGAATACTCGCCTCGAGACTCTGACGGAGGCCAGCTAAGAGGGTTTCGACCTCAATGCTGAGATTGGTAAAGCTAAAGAGGCAATTGATAAAACTTAGCAAAGTCAAAGCTTTTCCTCACCTGAGGTTGAAGTTCTCGAAGGTGATGGTCTTGTTCCTGGTGAAGTTAATGTTCAAGCCCCTTCTCCCCAAGCTAAACCTTCCTCTCCTGGTGCTGATGCTCCAGTGAATGATGCCACATTGGATGCTGCCCCTTAGTGTTTTTCATTACTTAGTTTTATTTAAAACTTTTTGGTGGGAAGTTTTTTTTCTTTTTTGAAATGGTTGCTGGTTTACCCCTATCTTGTTTTGGGGTTTGATAACAAACAAGTACCTTTGTTTTTACAAAGTTTAATATACAAGCCTCGGTTTTCTTTACCGCTTATTTTGATGTTTGAATTTTTTCTTCACTCATTGGTATTTAAACTTGCATTTAAAAATGCTTTAACATTTCGTGATTTTGATAGAAACGTATCTTTGTAAAAGAGGGCCCTTTTATAAACGAAACTGATGAAGATGATGTCCCACCTTCATATTGGTGTAAATATATGAAAGAAGTAGAAAAAATAATAATTTGAGGAAGTTTTATGTTTTGAACTTTCAAATTTCGTACACCATTCTTCATTTATGAATATAATTTTTTGTACAACATTTACAACTCTTTCATAACTGCTTTCTTTGTAACAAGTTTCAAAATTTCATGTCTATTGTCCCGTAACTAATTATTGACCTTAACCTAAGAACTCGTAGGAAATTGGAGTATATCTTGTGTCCATTTTGTATCCTTCTTGCGAGTTTACACCTTCTCGAGGTTACTTCAAGGGTTTTTTATTCAGGCTTGATTTTTGGCTCTTAGGCTGATTCAGGCTTGAGTTCTGACTTTTAATCTTTTTTGCCTTTATATATATATATATATATATATAGTCCTCCTATTGTTCGAGCTTTGAAGTATGAAATCTCGAGCACTGGATTGTTCCTTCCTTTTGGTCCATTTCCTAAAAAAGAAAACACACACGGTACTCGGAGGTATATATTTAGATGATGACTGCTTAACCCTTTTTTCCATTAGAAAGGTTGTAACCTAGACGGGGAATAATTTAGTAGTCATCGCGTCTTTTGAGTCTAAAATTACCATTTGGTACGGGCTAGCTTTTTGACTATCATCTAAAATTGTTAGTATAATTCAAAAGAACAAAATAAAATCACATCCGAGTGATCTCCTAGAAGTAATACATCTTAAATGAACAACATTCCGATGTGATGGTGTCACGACCCAACTTACCCTCTGAAAGGCATCGTGACAGCACCTAGTCTCTACGACTAAGTAAGCCTAATTGCGGAACAAATATTAAATAGAAGCAATGAAATAAAGACGGAAATAAGTGAGTCTACAAATGAAAGATCGCCACTTCGCGCGTACAAAATATAATTTCCCAAAAACCTGGAATATCACTTTAGTCACAAGCTCTGTCTCAAAATAGCTCTATACAATGTGAGGGAATTTACATGAAATATATATCTAAACCTGGAGTGGAAGGTGACTCGAAAGACTCTGCGGACATGGAATAATTACCTTTCGGTCTCCTAGAAGCTACTGCGCGGACCCTTAGCCACGAAACTGAGCGCTGGTACCTGGATCTGCACACGAAAAACATGTGCAGGAAAGGGCATGAGTACACCACAAATAGGTATCCACTAAGTGCCAAGCCTAACCCCAGCAGAGTAGTGACGAGGTCAGGTTAAGGCTCTACTGGATTTTTATAGTAAAAACAGTTTAAAATTTGAACAGAGAGATAGAATAAGCTAAGGCACATCAGTAGAAACAATGAGCTAAAACAAAATAATAACAGGGAGCCCTCGACTTAAGACAACATATATTACAGGAACAAGTATGCAATGCAGTACATGGGGAAAGCTCCAGGAATCTCGTCTGTAGTCCCAATTTAAATATGCAATGCAGTACACGGAGAAATCTCCTGGAATCTTGTCTGTAGTCCCAATTTAAATATGCCATGCAGTACAGGGGGAAAGCTCCCAGAATCTCGTCCGTAGTCCCAATTTAAATATGCAATGCAGTACAGGGGGAAAGCTCCCGGAATCTCGTCTGTAGTCCCAATTTAAATATGCAATGCAGACAGGGAGAAAGCTCCCATAATATCATCCGTAGTCCCAATTTAAATATGCAATGCAGTACAAATACCGGATACAATTTTTATTTAAAACAGTTCAGGAAAAATCACAGGATAAAATATGGATAAAACTACCTAAATATGGTACACATAGTAACAACTAAGGGAAGTTCAAGTAAAACAGGTAGACATGCTACTTCCTAATCTAAACTACATAGTAAATACATGAGACAGTGAAATAGGAATGAAATGATTTAAGTCATGGAGGGAAAAATGGAGTTTTAGCAACAATGGCCCGTGTACGTACTCGTCACCTCACGTACACGGTGCCCAAACAACATAAAACAATATTAAAATAGTCTAAGGGGAAGTCCCCAACACAGAGTTAGGCAAGCCACTTACCTCGCTGCGCTACTCACTCAAAACCACTCTCTTGCCACGAGTATCTGACTCCGAATGGCCCAAATCTATTCAATTCGATTACATAATGTAAATATAACTTTAAGGAATCAAAATAGCTAATAAGTTCGAGGCTAATACGCGAAATTAGGAAAATTGCTCAAAAACTCCCCTAGGACCACGTCTCGGAATCAAGTGAAAGTTACAAATTTAGAACACCCATTCACTCACGAACCCACTTGAACGAGAATCATTGAAAACCGACGTCAAAATCTTATAAAATTCTCTGATTTTCTAATTAGGGAAACTTATTCCCGTTTTCATGATTTTTCACCCAATTCATTGGTTGCATGGAAGAATTTGCTATAGATAAATGATATAAAAGCGAAATAAGGTTAGGAATTCTTACCTATGAATCTTTTCCTTAAAACCCACTCCAAATCGCCTACTCCCGAGCTCCAAATCATTTTTAGAAGATATGAATTTCAAGCCCTCGAGTTTGATATAAACTGCCCAGCGATCCCGCACCTGCGGAAAATCCATCGCAGGTGCGAAAACCCACTAAAAGGACTGGGGTTGCACCTGCGGTCAGTGGGCCGCATCTGCGGCTCCGCACCTACAGAACCCCAACCGCACCTGCGAGACTGGTTGACCTTGATCAAGCCCGCACCTGCGAGCCCCTCTTCCGCACATGTGTGTCTGAACCTGCATGTCCGCACCTGCGGAAAACCCATAGGAGGTGCGAGACACCAGAACCAACAATGGTTCAGCTGTTTTCCAAGTTCCAAAAATCACCCGTTGAGCATCCGAAACATCCCCGAGGCCCCCCGGACCTCAACCAAACTTTCCAACCAGTCCCAATACCTTATCCAAACTTGGTCGAGCGTCCAAAACACATCACATAACCCCAAAAATCACCAATTATACATTGATTCAAGCCTGTGAACTTAGAAAATTTCCAAAATCTACAACTGAGGCCGAAACACATCAAAACTAGTCTGAATGACCTCAAATTTTACACATAGGTCACAAATGGCACAACGGGCCTACAGCCACTCTCGGAATTCCATTCCAAGCCCGATATCAAAATTCCACCTATCGGCCGAAATCGCCGAAATTCTAACTTTCGCCAATTCAAGCCTAAATCTACTACGGACCTCGAAAGCACATTCCGGACACGCTCCTAAGTACGAAATCACCCAACGGGCTAACGGAGTCGACGGAATCAAATTTCTAAACCGTCTTCCCACAGTTCCAACTACGGTCCGATTTCTAAAGCTTAAACTCACATATAAGGACTATGTGTCCAATACAAAACCTCTCCGAATTTCACCACTCAACGTTCCGACAAGTCCCAAAAGCAGAAATAGGCATGGGGAAAGCAGTTATTAGGAGATCGGGGCGCTAACTCTCAAAATGACTTACCGGGTCGTTACATTCTCCCCCTCTTAAGAAAATCGTTCGTACTCGAACGAGTATAGAGACATACTTGAAGTTGTGAAAAGATGAGGGTACTGACTGCGCATATCCTGCTCGGTCTCCCAAGTCGCCTCCTCGACCGGCTGACCCCTCCACTGAACCTTTACTGACGCAATATCCTTTGACCTGAGCTTTCTGACCTGTCTATCCAATATAGCTACTGGCTCCTCAACCTATGTTAAATCCTTGTCCAACTGGACTGAACTGAAATCCAAAACGTGAGTTGGATCACCGTGATGCTTCCGGAGCATGGAGACGTGGAATACCGGATGAACTCCTGCTAGGTTGGGAGGCAGGGCTAGCTCACAAGCAACCTCCCCAACACATCGCAGCACCTCAAAAGGGCCAATAAATCTTGGACTCAGCTTACCCTTTTTCCCGAACCTCATGACGCCTTTCATAGGCGATACCCGAAGCAAAACTCGATCACCAGCCATAAATGCCAAATAACAAACCTTTCGGCCTGCATAACTCTTCTGCCTGGACTGAGCTGCGCAAAGTCTCTCCTGAATCACCTTCACCTTGTCCAGGGCGTCCTGGACTAAATCTGTACCCAACAATCAGGCCTCGCCTGGCTCAAACCATCCCACTGGGTACCAGCACCGTCTACCATACAAAGCCTCATACGGCTCCATCTGAATGCTGGACTGGTAGCTGTTATTATAAGCAAACTCTTCAAGTGGCAAGTATCGGTCCCATGACCCTCCAAAATCCATCACACAGGCACAGAGCATATCCTCAAGAATCTGAATCGTGTGCTCGTACTTCCTGTCCGTCTGAGGGTGAAAGGTTGTACTCAACTCTACCCTGGTGCCTAGCTCCTGATGAATGGCTCTCCATAACCGTGAAGTGAACTGTGTACCTCTGTCTGAAATGAGACCTACTGGAATGCCGTGGAGGCGAATAATCTCCCTGATATAAATCTCTGCCAACCTCTCGGAGGAGTATGTAGTCAACACCAGAATGAAATGGGCTGACTTGGTCAGCCGATCCACAATCACCCAAATAGCATCGAACTTCTTCAAAGTCCGAGGAAGTCCAACCACGAAGTCCATAGTGATCCGCTCCCACTTCCACTCTGGAAGCTCAATCTACTGAAGTGACCCTCCTGGTCTCTGATGCTCATATTTGACTTGCTGACAGTTGAGACACTTTGCCACAAACTCCACTATATCCTTTTTCATCCTTCTCCACCAATAGTGCTGCCTCAGATCCTGGTACATCTTCGCGGTACCCGGATGAATGGAATACCGCGAGCTGTGGGCCTCCTCAAGAAGCAACTCCCAAAGCCCATCCACATTATGAACATAGATCCGACCCTGCATCCTCATCACGGTGTCATCTCCTATAGTCACATCCCTGGCGTCACCTCGCTGAACCTCTCCTAAAGAACCAGAAGGTGGGGATCATCATACTGACACTCTCGAATGCGGTCATAAAGAGAAGACCGAGCCACCACACAAGCTAAAACCCGGTAAGGCTCTGAAAGATTCAACCTCACGAACTGACTGGCAAAGGACTGAATATCTAAGGCTAAGGGCCTCTCAACTGCCGGAATATATGCCAAACTCCCCAAACTCTCCACCCGGCGACTCAAGGTGTCGGCCACCACATTGGCCTTCCCCGGGTGGTATAATATAGTGATGTCATAGTCCTTTAGCAACTCCAACCATCTCCGCTTGTGCAAATTGAGGTCCTTCTACTTGAATATGTGCTGCAAACTCCGGTAATCAGTGAAAATCTCACAGGGAACACCGTATAAATAATGACGCCATATCTTCAGGGCGTGAACAATCGCTGCCAACTAGAGATCATGAACTGGATAGTTCTTCTCATGAACCTTCAAATATCTGGATGCGTAGGCAATCACCCTACCGTCCTGCATCAACACCACTCCGAGACCAATCCTCGAAGAATCACAATAGACGGTATAGGACCCTAAACCTGAAGGCAATACCAACACTGGAGCTGAAGTCAGGGTTGTCTTGAGCTTCTGAAAGCTCTCCTCACACTCCTCAATCCACCTGAATGGAGCACCCTTTTGAGTCAACCTAGTCATTGGAGCTGCAATGGATGAAAATCCCTCCACAAAACGGCAATAGTACCCAGCCAAACCAAGAAATTGCGGATCTTCGTAGCTTATGGCGGTCTAGGCCAACTCTGTACTGCCTCCACCTTCTTCGGATCTACCTTGATCCCAACCCGAGACACTATGTGACCCAAGAATGCCACTAAATCAAGCCAAAACTCACATTTAGAGAATTTTTCATACAATCTCTTATCCCTCAAAGTCTGAAGCACAGTCCTCAAGTGCTGCTCATGATCTTCCCAAAATCGAGAATACACGAGAATGTCGTCAATAAACACAATGATGAAGGAATCAAGATAAGGCCGGAACACACTGTGGATCAAATGCATAAAAGCTACTGGGGCATTGGTCAGCCCAAATGACATAACAAGAAGCTCATAGTGGCCATATCTGGTCCTGAAGGCAGTCTTCGGGATATCCGGCTCCCAAATATTCAGCTGATGATAGCCAGAACGCAAGTCAATCTTGGATAATACCCTGGAACCCTGTAGTTGGTCGAATAAATCATCAATGCCAGGCAAAGGATACATGTTCTTCACGGTGACCTTGTTCAACTGCCGATAATCAATACATATACGCATAAAACCATCCTTTTTCTTCACAAATAATACTGGAGAACCCCAAGGTGATACACTGGGTCTGATGAAACCCTTATCAAGAAACTCCTGTAACTGCTTCTTCAACTCAGGAGGAGCCATACGGTAAGGAGGGATAGAAATTGGGTTGAGTTCCCAGCAACAAATCAATGCCGAAATCAATATCTCTGTCGGGCGGAATAACCGGAATATCAGCTGGGAATACATCAGGAAAGTCCCTCACTACTGGGACTGACTTAACTAGAGGGGCATCAACGCTGAAATCTCTCACATAGGCCAAGTACGCATCATACCCCTTCTCAACCATCCGCTGAGCCTTAAGAAATTAAATGACCCTGCGGGGAATATACTCTAAGGTACCCCTCCACTCAAATCTCGGCAAGCCTGACATAGCCCGTGTCACAGTCTTAGCGTAACAATCAAGAATAGAATAATAGGGAGACAACCAGTCCATGCCCAAGATAACATCAAAATCTAACATGCTGAGTAATAATAAATTAGCCCTGGTCTCAAAACCACTAAGAGAAATCAAACACGATCGATATACGCGGTCCACCACTAGAGAGTCTCCCACAGGAGTAGAAACATAAACAGGGGAACTCAAAGAATTCCGAGATATCCCCAAATGTGGAGAAAAATAAGAGGACACATATGAATACGTAGAGCCTAGATCAAATAACACTGATGCATCCCTATGGTAGACAATGACAATATATGTAATGACTGAGTCAGAAATAACGGCCTCGGAACGGCCTGGAAGGGCATAGTACCTCACCTGGCCTGGCCTCCCCTTCTAGGACAACCTCTACCTTTCCGACCCCCACCTCGAACTAACTGAGGAGGTGGAGTGGCATCTGGGGCTGGAAGAATAGCCGGTGGACCCAGCGGAGCACGTGGAGGCTGATAAGACTGTGGAGGTGCACCCCTCCTGGCCCTGGGGCAATCTCTAATCACATGACGAGTGTCACCACACTCAAAACAACCCCCTCGAAGGATGCTGCAGTTGAGACCAAATAGTAGCTGGCCTGCTGGCTGGCCGGAGAGAGCACCTTGAACTAGAGGCACATTGGATACTGGCGGTGCATAATAGAACTTGTGAGGTCTAGGAGGAGCTGGAATACCGCTGGCTGCTGGAAGGGCTAAATGAACGTGCTGCTGGTGCATGAGCTCCTGAAAAATGGTCAGTCTCTCGAGACCTCTTGGCCTCTCTCTCCTCTCTGTCCCGGGCAAACATACCCTCTACTCTCCTAGCAATACTCACTGCCTACTGGTAAGTGATATCCATCTCCAACTCTCTGGCCATACTGGTCCGGATACTAGGATGGAGTCCCTCAATAAAGCGCCAAACATGATCACTGACTGCGGCAACCAAGGCTGGTGCATGCCGAGCTAAAACACTGAAACAGACTACATACTCCGACACAGTCATAGTAAGCTGGCACAACTGCTCGAACTCCACGCGCCAAGTATCCCTGAGGCTCTGAGGGACATACTTTCGCAGAAACATCTCTAAAAACTGAGTCCAAGTGAGTGAGGTTGCCTCGTTTGGACTACTCAGCTCATAGGCCTGCCATCACTGATATGCCGCTCCCCTCAGCTGGAATGCGGTGAAAGAAACCTCGCTTGTCTCCACAAAGCCCATAGTGCGGAGAATATGATAACACTCTTCAAGAAATCCCAGGGCGTCATTTGGAGCTAGTCCGCTGAAAGTAGGTGGGTGGTACTTCTTGTACCTCTCAAGTCTGAGCTTCTCGGCCTCAGAAGCAGCTGCCCTAGCATCATGCTGAACTGGAGCCGCTGGGGGCATAGGAATATAGTCCGGGGCCTGATCAACCTGGCCCCTCTTCTCAGGAGTGCGGGATGCGGGAGTTTGTTCCCCTCCTCCGGCCTGAGATGTAGCGGGAGCTATCGGAAGTAGTCCAGCCTGAGCTAGAGTACTGAACATGCTCATGAACTGAGCTAAAGTCTCCTGTAAGGCTAGAGAAACAATAGGGACCTCCTGTGCCGGCTCTCCAACTGGGGCTGCCATAGGCTCCTCTGTCGCTGCTCTCGTCAGTGCTCGGCAAGCACCGTGTGGTCGTATTCTACCCCGACCCCGACCTATGGCGGCTCTGGTAGGGGGCTTGGTGCCTGGTCGTTGGTCCTCCCAGTACGGGTCCTCACCATCTGTGAGAAAGAATAGAATAGAATTTTAGAAATTTTTATGTCAATAACTCGCACGAAAAGGAAGTCAAAGAAATATGATTGTTCTTAACAGTTATATAGCCTCCCGAAGATAGATACGGACGTATCTGCACCGATCCGCGAGAATCTAATAAACCGGCTTGTGACTCCTATGAACCTAGACGCTCTAATACCAACTTGTCACGATCCGATTTACCCTCTGAAAGGCATCATGACGGCACCTAGTCTCTACGACTAGGTAAGCCTAATTGCGGAACAGATATTAAATAGAAGCAATAAAATAAAGACGGAAATAAGTGAGTTTACAAATGAAACATAGCCACTTGGCGCATACCAAATACAATTTCCCAAAAACCTGGAATATCACTTTAGTCACAAGATCTGTCTCAAAATAGATCTATGAATCTTTTCCTCAAAACCCACTCCAAATCGCCTACTCCCGAGCTCCAAATCATTTTTAGAAGATATGAATTTCAAGCCCTCGAATTTGATATAAACTGCCCCGCGATCCTGCACCTGCGGAAAATCCATCGTAGGTGCGAAAACCTACTAAAAGGATTGGGGCCGCACCTGCGGTCACTGGGCCGCATCTGCGGCTCCGCACCTGCGGAACCCCAACCGCACATGCGAGACTGGTTGACCTTGACCATTCCCGCACCTGCGAGCCCCTCTTCCGCACCTGCGTGTCCGTACATGCGTGTCCGCACCTGCGGAAAACCCATCGCAGGTGCGAGACACCAGAACCAGCAATGGTTCAGATGTTTTCCAAGTCGAAAAATCACCCGTTGAGCATCCAAAATATCCCTGAAGCCCCCGGGACCTTAACCAAACTTACCAACCAGTCCCAATACCTTATCCAAACTTAGTCGACCCTCCAAAACACATCACATAACACCAAAAATCACCAATTATACATGGATTCAAGCCTAAGAACTTATAAAATTTTCAAAATCTACAATTGATGCCGAAACACATCAAAACTTGTCCGAATGACCTCAAAATTTTCACACATGTCACAAATGGCACAATGGACCTACAGCCACTCTCGGAATTCCATTCTGATCCCGATATTAAAATTCCACCTATCGGCCGAAATCGCCGAAATTCTAACTTTCCCCAATTCAAGACTTAATCTACTACAGACCTCGAAAGAACATTTCGGACACGCTCCTAACTCCGAAATCACCCAACGGGGGTAATGGAGTCAACGGAATCCCTCCGGACCCATCTTCCCACAGTTCCAACTACGGTCCAATTTCTAAAGCTTAAACTCACATATAAGGACTATGTGTCCAAAAAAAACTCTCTGAATTTCACCACTCAACATTCTGACAAGTCCCAAAATCAGAAATAGACATGGGGAAAGCAGTTATTAGGGGATCGGGGTGCTAATTCTCAAAACGACCTACCGGGTCGTTACAGATGGTAATACCTTGCCTTCTATGGTTTCCAACTCATATGCTCCCTTTCCAGTGATGCTTCGAATCCTGTAAGGACCTTCCCAAGGGACTCAACTTCCCTGCACTTGCTGCTTTTGTTGATTGAAAAACTTTTTGAGGATGAAGTCCTCAATCTTGAAGTACCTAAAATGAACTTTCCTGTCTTCGTATCGCTCGATAATTTATTTCTGAGCCACCATTCTTATTAGGGATGCTTCTCTCCTTTCTTCAAGTAAATCCAAATCCATTCGCATCTCTTCCTCATTTGATTCGTCAATTTCTTGAGTAAATCTTGTACTTGGTTAACCTATTTCAACTGGAATTAAGGTTTCAGCACCATAAACAAGTGAAAATGAAGTCTCTCCCATGCCTGTCTTTGTTGTCGTTGGATAAGCCCCTAAGACTCCTGGTAACACCTCACGCCACTTGCCTTTTGATTCCTCTAATATCTTCTTCAAATTATTAATAATAACCTTATTTGTTGATTCGGCTTGTCCATTGGCCACATGGTGGTAAGGTTAGGAAGTTATTCGTTTAATCTGCTAGCTTTGAAAAAATTGTATGATTTTTGTGCCTATGTATTGTGGGCCATTATCACACACGATTTCTCTTGGAACTCCAAACCGACATATAATGTTTCGCCATGGCTTCTTTCTCTCGTACCTGTTTGAAGGCTCCTGTATCTACCCATTTGAAAAAATAATCCGTTTAATACTAATAAAAACCGTACCTTTCCTTTAGCTTGTGGCAATGGAACCACGATATACATTACCCACTTCATAAATGGCCATGGGGAAATAACTGAATGTAATAGCTCTGTTGGACGATGCATGTTATTACCATAGCGTTGGCATTTATCACACTTGGCCACAAAACTTTCTGCATCTTCTTCCATTTTTGGCCAGTAATATCCTGCTCTTATTAGAGTTTTTACCAAAGACCTTCCTCCTGCGTGATTTCCACAATGTCCCTCATGTAGTTCCCTCATCACATATTCTGCTTGAGAAGGTCCGAGACATCTTGCTAAAGGTCCTCCAAACACCTTTTGGTATAAGTTTCCACGAATTAAGCAGTAACAAGCAGCTTTTCGTCGAAGCAATTGAGACTCTTTCTTGTCTTTAGGTAGGGTTCCGTACTACAAAAAGTTAACAAATTCGTTCCTCCAATCTTTAAATTATTGAAATTTACCTCATTTTTGTCTTGGTCGGGTGCTGAATGAAACAAATGTATTACGATAGCATTTTCTGAATTTGTTATTTCTGCAACTGACGTAAGATTAGCTAGTGTATCTGCTTCCGCATTTTACTCCCTGGGTATTTGCATGATTTTCTGTCTGACCAATTCTCGTGCCTTTTCCAAGTATTGCTGCATTCGTGCCTCTCTAGTTATGTAAGTCCCCTGCATCTGGTTAACTACCAGTTATGAATCACTTTTGATTACAATTTGCTCTATACCAAGTTTCTATGCCAGTTCCGGGCCTGCAATACAGCCTCGTACTCTACTTTATTATTAGTAATGGGATAGCATTTTATTGTCTGTCTTATGATTTCTCCTGAAGGTGGGATTATTACGATACCTAAATCCTTTGACATTCAAGGAGCCGTCAGTAAATTGGAGATTTTCTAACATAATAAATTGGAGATTTTTTACCTTCATCTTCTCATACCAATACCGCACTTACCGCCATTTCTTACACGGCAAGATATACGAGTAGACTTTCTCCATCCTTTGGTTTATCTAGTAGGGGTGGATTTGATAGATATGATTTTAGATTTTTAAGAACTTGCTGACATTCGTCAGACCAGTCATAATGTTTTTGCTTTTTCAGTACTGAAAAGAACTTGAAACTTTTCTCCGAAGATTTGGAAATGAATCTTCCCAAAGCTGCTATCATTCCCGTAAACCTCTGCAACTCTTTTTTGCTTGTGAGTATGTTTGGTATCCCCTCAATAGATTTGATCTGTGCAGGGTTCACTTCAATACCTCTGTTAGAAACAAGAAAATCTAAAAACTTACCTGAATAAGGTAGGAAGTCCTATTATGTTTTGAACTTTCAAATTTCGTACATCATTCTTCATTTATGCATATAACGTTTTGTACAACATTTACAACTCTTCCATAACTGCTTTCTTTGTAACAGGTTTCAAAATTTCGGGTCTATTGTCCCGTAACTAATTATTGACGTTAACCTAAGAACTTGTAGGAACTTGTAGGATATCTTGTGTCCATTTATTATCCTTCTTGCGAGTTTACACCTTCTCGAGGTTACTTCAAAGGTTTTTTATTCAGGCTTTCTTTTTGTCTCTTAGGCTGATTCAAGCTTGAGTTCTGACTTTTAATCTTCTTTGCCTTTAAATATATATATAGCCTCCCCAGTGTTAGAGCTTTGAAGTATGAAATCTCGAGCACTGGATTAATCCTTCCTTTTGGTCTATTTCCTGAAAAAGAAAACACACATAGTACTCGGAGGTATATATTTAGATGATGACTGCTTAACCCTTTTTTCTATCAGAAAGGTTGTAACCTAGACCAGGAATAATTTAGTATTCCTCTTGTCTTTCGGGTCTAAAATCATCATTTTGTACGAGCTAGCATTTTTCCTATCATCTAAAACTAATAGTATAATTCAAAAGAACAAAATAAAATCACATTCGAGTGATACCTGACCATGGGTACTTCTTTTACCTAGAAGTAATACTTCTTTAAATGAACAACATTCCAATTTGATGGTAATACCTTGCCTTCCATGGTTTTCAACTCATATGCTCCCTTTCCAGCGATGCTTCGAATCCTGTAAGGACCTTCTCAATTTGGACTCAAATTCCCTGCACTGGATGCTTTTGTTGATTGAAAAACTTTTTTGAGGACGAAGTCCCTAATCTTGAAGTATCTAAGATGAGCTTTCCTGTTGTAGTATCACTCAATAATTTTTTTCTGAGCTGCCATTCTTATTAGGGCCGCTTCTCTCTCGTGCTTGTCTTTGTTGTCGTTCTATATGCCCATAAGACTCATGGTAACACCTCAGGCCACTTGCCTTTTGATTCCTCTAATCTCTTCTTCAAATTATTAATAATAACCTTATTTGTTGATTCGGCTTGTTCATTGGACACATGGTGGTAAGGTGAGGAAGTTATTCGTTTAATCTGCCAACTTTGAAAAAATTCTGTGATTTTCGTGCCTATGAATTGTGGGCTATTATCACACACGATTTCTCTTGGAACTCCAAACCGACATATAATGTTTCACAAAATAAAGTCCATGACTTATTTCTCTCGTACTTGTTTGAAGGCTCCTGCCTCTACCCATTTGAAAAAATAATCCGTTAATACTAATAAAAACTGTACCTTTCCTTTAGCTTGTGGCAATGGACCCACGATATCTATTCCCCACTTCATAAATGGCCATGGGGAAATAACCGGATGTAATAGCTCCGCTGGGCGATCCATGTTATTGCCATAACGTTGGCATTTATCACACTTGGCCACAAAACTTTCTGCATCTTCTTCCATTTTTGGCTAGTAATATCCTGCTCTTATTAGAGTTTTTACCAAAGACCTTCCTCCTGCGTGATTTCCACAATGTCTCTCATGTAGTTCCCTCATCACATATTCTGCTTGGGAAGGTCCGAGACATCTTGCTAAAGGTCCTCTGAACATCATTTGGTATAAGTTTCCACGAATTAAGCAGTAACAGGAAGCTTTTCATCGAAGCAACTGAGACTCTTTCTTGTCTTTAGATAGGGTTTCGTACTGCAAAAGGTTAACAAATTCGTTCCTCCAATCTTTAAACTATTAAAATTTACCTCATTTTTGTCTTGTTCGAGTTCTGACTGAAACAAATGTTTTACGATAGAATTTTCTGCATTTGTTATTTCTGTAACTAATGCGAGATTAGCTAGTGCATTTGCTTATGCATTTTCCTCCCTGTGTATTTGCACGATTTTTTGTCTGACCAATTCTCGTGCCTTTTCCAAGTATTGCTGCATTCGTGTCTCTCTAGCTATGTAAGTCCCCTGCATGTGGTTAACTACCAGCTGTGAATCACTTTTGATTACAATCTGCTCTATACCAAGTTCCCATGCCAGTTTCGGGCCTGCAATCACAACCTCGTACTCTGCTTTATTATTAGTAATAGGCTAGCATTTTATTGCTTGTCTTATGATTTTTCCCGAAGGTGGGATTATAACGATACCTAAATCTGCTCCTTTGACATTCGAGGAGCCGTCAGTAAATAGGATCCAAGTACCGGGATTAGATTCGGTAAATACCTGTAGTTCCTTTTCTGCTTCAAGAACTATTCCTGTACTGAAATATGCACAAAACCTGCTAAAACTAGTGATTTTATCGCAGTTCTAGGTTGGTACATGATATCATATCCACTGATTTCTATAGCCAATTTAGCTAACCTACCTAACAGTTCTTGCTTATGCAATATATTTCTTAGGGGATAAGCAGTTACTACAGAGATATGGTGGCATTGAAAATAAGGTCTCAACTTTCTAGATGTCATAATTAATGCCAAAGCAAGCTTCTCTAAGTGAGGATATCGAGTATCAGAATCTAACAAAGATTTTCTAACATAATAAATTGAAGATTGTTTACCTTTATCTTCTCATACCAATACCACACTTACCACCATTTCTGACACGGCGAGATAGACGAGTAGCCTTTCTCCATCCTTTAGTTTAGCTAGTAGGGGTGGATTTGATAGATATGCTTTTAGGTTTTTAAGAACTTGTTGCCATTCTTCAAATCACTCAAAACTGGTTTTGCTTTTTCAGTACTGAAAAGAACTTGAAACTTTTCACCGAAGATTTGGAAATGAATCTTTCCGAAGCTGTTATCCTTCCTGTCAACCTTTGCACCTCTTTTTTGCTCGTGAGTATGTCTAGTATCTCCTCAATGGATTTGATATGTGCAAGTTTCACTTCAATACCTCTGTTAGAAACAAGAAAACCTAAAAACTTACTTGAAGCCACGCCAAACGCACATTTTTCTAGATTTAGCTTCATATTATATTTGCGGAGAATTTTGAAGGCTCTCGAAAGGTGTTGGAAGTGATCTCATGCTCTAGCAGATTTAACCAACATATAATCTATGTAGACTTCCATTGTCTTTCCCATGTGTTCTTGAAACATTTTGGTCACCAATCATTGGTATGTGGCCCTAGCGTTTTTCAAACTGAAGGGCGTAACGTTGTAGCAATAATTCCCCCTGTTTGTAATAAATGAAATTTTTTCTTCATCAATGGGATCCATATTTATTTGGTTATATCCTGAATATGCATCTAAAAAGCTTAACAGTTCATTACCTGCGGTAGAATCAATCAATTGATCTATATGCGGTTAAGAAAATGAATCTTTTGGGAAAGCTTTATTTAAAATAGTATAATCTATGCAAACCCGCCATTTTCCATTTTTTTTCGAAACTACCACCGTATTACCTAACTAGTTAGGGTACTTTACTTCCCGTATTTATCCGATTTTTAGAAGTTTTTGTACCTCATCTTCAATTACTTGGTTTTTGGAGGACCCTTGCTTCCTTTTCTTTTGCTTGACTGGTGGGTATAAAGGATATTCATTCAGTTTGTGAGTCATCAACTCTGGTGGTATACCTGTCATATCTGAATGCGACCAAGCAAAACAATATGCATTAGCTTCTAAAAATTTGACTAACTTACCTTTTATTTCTGAGCTTTGTTTCGCCCCAACATAAACTTTTCTTTTTGGCCTTTGCTTGAATAATGTGATAGCCTTGAGTTCTTCAGTTGTTGTTTTGATGTTTTCATTCTCTTCTGGTTCTTGAATGACATCAGGCCTTGAATCCACATCCGTCTATCTCGAACTATTTTCAGTTGAGGTTTGTATTATGCCCTCAACTGAATTCTGTAGTTGCTATTTATTATTTGCTTCATCATTTATTGTGCTTAAATCCGCAACTGAATTGATATTTCTAGAAGCTTGTTGATCTCCAAAGATTCGTCGAATCCCCCATTGCGAGGAAAAATTGATAACTTGATGTAATATAGACGGCACAACATCCATATCATGATTCCATGGCCTCCCAAGAATTATATTATAATCCATGTCCGTATCTACCACCTGGAATTTTGTATCCTTGACAACTCCCTCTGCAAATGTGGAAAGCACTATTTCCCCTTTTGTAACAACGCTCGAATTACCAAATCCAGATAAGATATGAGCATTTGGCACCATCTTGTCATCAACTTGCATCTCATTTACCACTCTTAGAAGAATAATATTTACGAAGCTACCTGCATCAATCAAAACTCGTTTAACATTAGTATCATGTACAAGTAAAGATATTACCAGCGCATCATTGTGAGGGATTATCAAGCCATGTGCATCTGCATCATCAAACGTTATACTATCTTCCTCCAAAACTTGGCGAATTCGCTTCCCATGGGTAACCGTGACTTTTGACGTCTTTTTTGAAGTTGTATATGTTACACCATTGACCTCTTCTCCTCCTCTTATCACGTTAACTATTCTTTTTGGAGACGGAGGTTTTGGAGGTTCTTGTCTATTTTTCATAAAGGATTTACCTTTCTCGCTGAACTAGTCAGTTAAATAACCCTGCTTTAGCAAATGCTCTACTTCACCTTGTAATAATCTGCAATCTGTTGTTTTATGGCCATGGTCATTATGGAACTCACACCAGAAATCTGGATTTCTTTTGCTCGAGTTTGATCTCATTTCTTTTGGCCACCGCACCTTATCTCACGTACTTCTTAGAACATCTACCAGCTCGGAAGTGCTATTATTGAAACTATAATCACCAATCCTTTTGTTCGTGTTAGCATCGTTGTCACGTGCATCACGTTCTTTTCTGAACCTGGATGTAATCCTGCATCTCTGTGCCTTGATCTAGGGTCAGACCGTACATTTTCTCGCTTAGACCGTGAATCTCGCCCCGCAGGTCCCATATAAGGTTTGTACCTATTTTTACCGGACCTTTTTTCAGACTCTGACCGTCTTAAACTTATTCTTTCATCAACCCTTGACTGTGTGACAGTGTATTTTTCAATCTGCAGCTTCGTGTTATACCTGTTGTATACATCATTCCATGTTGTAGCAGGAAATTCTCGTAAGATTTCCTTAAGTCTTCTCGTGGCTTCTGAGCTCTTCTCATTTAAGTTACTCGCAAACTCCATGGCTGCCCAGTTATCAGGTACTCGTGGAAGCATCATTCTTTCACGTTGAAATCTATCCACAAATTCCCTAAGTAACTCAGTATCCCCTTATTTTACCTTAAAGATGTCTTCCATCCTTTTCTCAACTTTCTGAGCTCCTGAATGTGCTTTTATGAATGAACCTGCAAGCTCTACAAAAGAATCCATAGAATTTTCAGGTAAAATAGTATACCATGTTAATGCCTCTTTCGTGAGTGTTTCTATGAATTTCTTGACGAAAATTGACTCAATCTCTTATTTGGTTAAATCATTGCCTTTTACGCCCGTTGTGAATGCAGTTACATGATCTCGTGGTTCAGTTGTTCCATCATATTTTGGGATATCAGACATTTTGAACTTCTTAGGAATGGGCAGAGGGTCCGCGCTCGGCTTTCAAGGTTGTTGTGAATATTTATCAATATCTACTCCTTTAATCATAGGTGGTACGCCAGGTATTTGTTCTATACGGTCGTTTAGCTCTTTCATCTGTTTTTGCAAAGTTAGTACCAAAATTTGTAAATCAGAGTTATTTGGTGTACCTGACCTTCCATCACGTGATTCAGTTGGAGTTCCCCCGCTTCTTGAATTGCCCGAGCGTGGAATTTCTATAGTTGTAGTATTGTTTGGGGAGGAGTTGGTGGTGCAATTGGTAATCCCCATTGTTCAGATGTTCTGCGATCAATTGTTTTGAAGCATCCTGCTCAACAATTTGCTCGTCCCCATGTTGTTCATTCATGTGAGTTGTTGACCTTTCAGGTGTTCCCTCTCGAGACTGTCGAGGAGATTCTTGTGGCGAAGGAATTGGTGGAGATCCTCCCTACTGTTGGTTAATGTCGTTGACAGTTAACATGATTCGGTCGTGAGAAAGAAGGATTTGGAAAGTAAAAAGATTATCAGAGTTTCGGTAACAGAACCAATTTGTTTAACCAAAAAATAAGATTCTTAGTCAAAATCTAATTTTAGAAGAAATCGGGTTACTGATAACCAAATAATTCCCTACTTCCTCAATAATTCGCTTGAAAGGAAATAAAAATTTTAACTGTTGGCTAAAAGAAAGAACAATAGATTTCACCGAATAAGCAAGAAAAAGTAAATGTCTTTTAATAATACTTGGAACTTGTCCTTATAAACGAGATTTTGCCCCCTTATATAGGAGTATACAAATATATGGTGAATTCATTATGAGCATTAATGGTATTAATTGTCCGTTATGATTGGTAATCGTAACTGACTATAAAAATTTTGTAACGATTTTGTTTCCCTTTCTTCATTAATTGTGAGTTCGTGAATTTTTCTTTTTTCCAGTCTTGATTTATTCCGCTCGTGCCTCTTCAACAGTTGCTTAGGTTCGAACGTTGGTTCTTTACTGTCTCGTAGGTGTTTGCGCAGCATCTTTCGTGCTTCATATATACTCTGTTAATAAAATATGTCAGTTATCATTTTTTCATTGTTCCACGTATTATGCTTTATCAGCTAAGTATAATTCCACGTGTATCACTTATTTACCACTAATACACCCTGCTTGATATTTTCTTGATTGACACTATCTCTCCGTTAAAGAAATAAGTTTCATAGACGGTTCCTGACCCACCATATTTGATTATGAACTCGTTCCTTAATGTAAATTTTTCATGGTAATTTCATCCCACCTTATATCGTGCTTGGCATCCACACTTGCCAAAGGCCTCTTTTGTTCGTGAGAAGAGCTGAATACTACGCACAACGTAATTCACTTGCTCTTCACAAGCCTTCTCTCGTATTTTCTTGGGAAAGAGGACAGTTCCAATCATTATTTAGTGATATCATAAAAAAATAATTACCATTATAAGTACTTAGTCATGGTTCCGACTACTTCCACAGAGATGTGGATTCCTAGTGAATGTATCAGTTGGACATCGTACGTACTATTTGTCCAGTTTGCCTTGAATGGCTAAACTCCTCATTTCACCCACTTGAGCAGAAACTTCTCTGGCGACCTATTATGAGAAAATAAAGTATTTTATGTTTAGACAGTGTCCCAATAGAAGGAGAAATCTAACTGGTGAGGTTATTGGGGCAAGTGGGTAGGAATGGGGATAAGGGTAACTTTGTCCACCTATTTATATTATATTACATTGAATAAAATTATATATTTGAATTTATTTTCCTAATATTTAATATTTGAAATCAACTAAGATTTTTGTTATAAATCTTTCCTTACTAAACAAAGTAAGAAGTCCTAATATTTAAAATTTTATGTAATACAAATCCTTTCCTTATAACTATACGTATTCTTGCTTTTGCCATATAAAATGGAAAGAAAGGAAGAAGCAATATGATTTAGTGTATCGAATTCTACACTAATCTTCCTAAATTAGTGTTTTCTTGTGTTGTTATAGTTGACTTACAGCAAAATTAACATTGTTATTGCAAAGAGAGAAACCAAAATACGATTGAACCTGATTATGATAATTCATTGTACAATTGAGGTTTGGTATAATTTATTTTGCCAATTGAATCTCAATAATAGTGATTCAATATTAGCTCAACCAAAATATTATATATTAAATTATTTTTATTTAAATCTTAGGATGAGTTAATATTAAGAATTTGAATCACCAGCAAAAAATAAATCATGATAATAACAGTTTTTTATTGAATATAAATTATAAGTACAGTTGAATATAACAATTGTAATTATTTATAAAAGATTACAGTTGAATATAAAAATATATTTTATAAAAGAATTCTCATCTGTCTGAAACCAAAATAAGGCATCTCAGTGATTTCATGAGACATGATTTCTCCATATATTAAGCTACTTAAATAGGATCAATATTATTCTTTTTTAGGAACTTAGTTTTTATTTAATTTTATTTTATAATATATTATTTAATAGTATTTAAGTAGTTGTTTCAAATCTATAGACTAACTAATATAGAGCATACACACAAAGCGTATACCACGAGACGAATACTATATTGAAAGTACGAAGCCACTTAGAGGAATGACGTTCTCCTTTTTCCCTTTTAAAATATATTTATCTTGGAAAATATTGTAATTTATCTTTTCTAATTTAAGAATTTTAAAATCAACTAAGATTTTATTATTAAATTCCTCCGTATTGAATAAGGTAGGAAGTCCTATTATTTAAATTTTAAATTTGATATAATACAAACCATTTTCTTATAACTATACGTATAGTTATATTTGCAATTTTGTATTTTGGTTGTCGAAACCAGAGTTTGCTCACCTTTGCCAAATAAGAATGAAAGAAAGAAAGAAGCAATATAATTTATTTATCGTATGGAGTCCAACACTAATATTCCTAAATTAATGTTTTATTGAGCTATTGTATATAATAATTAATATAGCTACTATTGACTTACAACTAAATTATATCATTGACTTAAAACAAAATTATTATTTTTTATGCAAAAGAGAGGAAGAAAAATATTATCGGACCTGATTATAATAACTTATTCGAAAATTGAGGTTCGGTATAATATATTTTGCCGATTAAATCTCAATTATAGTGATTCAATGGGGTTCAACAAAAAGATTGCATGATAATTTTGTTTATTTAATTAAATCTAGTTATCAGCTAATATTAAATATTTGAATCAACAAAGAATGAAATGATTCTGATAATATTTTTATATTGAATATAAAAACTGTAATTATTCATAAAATATTATAGTTTACATAACAATAAATTTTTCGAAAAAATATTCTCACAGAAGTTGACTAAAATCACAATAAGGTATCGAAGTACTTTTGTGAGACAAGATTTCTTCCTATATTAAGCTACCTTATAAATGAGATCATTATTTTAAAAAACTTTATCTTTAATTTTTTATTTTATTACATTGATATATTATTGAATTAAATAATTTATTACAATTTGTATATTCATTAATATTTGGTACACGCGTAAAGCACGTGCCATGAAATTAGTACATTAATAATTATATGAAGGAAATAAAAGTGTGTAACGTTTTCATAGTACATGGGTACTAACAACTTGTTTAGATGGTACGTATCGTTTCATAATGCATCGTATTGTACTGTATTGTATTGTACTGCATCGTTTGATAAAGATACTTAAAGTTGGCGCGATCTTTCATTTAGACACCTGAACTCAAGGGTGTTCCTATTGAGCACTTATACTATCCGAAACTTATTCCAATTGAACACTTTTTGCTGAGTTGGCACATAAAGTGAGTTTCAACCGTCATAGGCGCGTGAAGACCCCAATAAACAGTATTTTTATTTTTGTTTTTCTTTTTTATTTCCTTCTTCTTCTCCCTAAAAAACAAAACAGATCTGGAAATTGGATTTTTGCACTGATTTTGATTTGATTTCGATTTGAATTGTTGTGTCTGAACTCAATTTACATCCCGTTTTATTCGTCTAAATCGATTTGAATTTTGCACTGATTCGATTGAACCAGAGTGTAAATCAGGGTGTAAATCGCGTGTAATGTTACGGGTTGTTATTCGATTTGAATTTTGCACTGATTTATGTGTCTGAACTCTTTATCGTGGAGAATTGAAAACGAATAAAATTTAAAAACGAATAAAATCTGAACCAGTCTACTGTTAGCACTGATTTTGCTTACAAAATTTGAAAGCCACCATTAATGGTCTTTAAAAAGCTTGAAAGGTTTAAAATGGGTTACTTGATTTGATGAAAGTTTGGGAAATTAATATTGGGGTTGTGTTCGGATCGTCGTGAGGAATCTTTAGCTGAAGTTATAACAAAGTTTGAGGAGTTTCTCTTAAAAATTTGGATAAAATCATGCTTGGAACAAGAACACACATGAAAATAGTGAAGAACACCAAGACCACTGATTTATTTTGTTTATTAAATAGATTTAACATAGTTTTTCCTTTTTTTTTTACTCAAAATAATATAGGTCGTTTTTTTATTCGTTATTCGCCACGTCAGCAGCGAGTGCATTGCACAAACTTTGTAAGTTTGACTGATTGTCAAAAACATGTTCAATTGGAATAAGTTTCAGGTAGTATAAGTGCTCAATAGGAACACCATTGAGTTCAGGTGTCTAAATAAAAGATCGTGCTTTGAGTGTCTTCGTATGTATTCAGCCTTTGATAAATACAATATTTGGATAGATTGTATGGTTTGCCATCGTTTTATGATATCACGCACCAACAATATGAAGAATAAACTTGCAATATTATAAAAAAAAATTGTGATACATGATAATTTAAAATTGTTTAATAATAATGAAGGATAAGATTGAGAGAAAAAGACAAAGCAACGAAGCGTCCACATCAAATCGGTCGTTACATAAAGTGGCACATTTTATCGTTATGTAACGACGGATTTAACGATACGATACAATAATATTTAAATAACAATCAAAATAAATATCGTATTTAAAGAAACAATACGATACAATACAATGAGTAACAACCATCCAAACAAGCTGTAAGTGTATGATAAAAATATATAGGTGGTGTGTCTAAAATTAATAAATATTTGTGTGCATGCATACGTTGAACTTAGTTGTGCAATACACGTGCATCTTGTATCAATTTTTAAGAATTTATTTGCAAGAAACAAAGAATTTAGAAGTGATACATATTTTGAAAATATTTTCAAGTAAAATGAAAATTGAAGTGAAAAGAATGAACAATTTCCTTATAAACATCGAAGAGAGTGAGAGAACGAGAGATCACATCTACAATATTATCATTTACATCATCCGTTGCTGTCAACATTTTAGCTTCTACACATGCAACGAATTCAGAACACAACTTAAACATAGCAATATGAAAATATGAGCAAGAGCCGGTCATACTGGTGGCTATTGTACTATTGACATTGGCAAACTTGTTTACACCGTAAAAAGGTTTCACAACAATATAATACCTCAAGATTTGAATATGAGTGGCATGGTCAACTTCATCAAAATGTGGATCATTTTAACTACTAATAGCTTTCCTCTGGTAATGACTCAGTCAGTAGTTTTGTGTATTATAACTTCATTTCCTTATTTATTGCTTATTTTATATTCATTTGTGATACGATGCGAGATAAATAAAATAGCGGAATATGAAAATAACAATAATAAAGCAAAACTAATAATAAGTTTGATTAATATAATCAAAGTTGTCTGAATAATGAAGTATATAAGAAAATGTAAAATCCTAAGTGAACGTGTCAAGCAACAATTGAAATACTGTAATGGATCCATATTTACTGAAGAATATAGATATACTTTCTATTGATTTCAACAATGAACAACGCTAGATACACAGAAAAGGAACTAAAAAAAAAAGAAACCAAGAATGGAGGGAGGTCCCAGAGTGCTCCAACAATAGCTAAACCAAATTAATGAAAAGACTCAGTATTTCCATATCCTCCTCATTACACCCTCTTGCTATTCATAAGCCGTATATTCTTTTCAGCCCACCAGCCTTGTCTCAATCCGAATTTGTGATGACCCAAAAGATCATCTTGTGTAATTTAGCAAAAATTGTGTTCCGAGGCCTCGAAAGCCTCCGTTAATCTCATCTCGATGTGCGTGCACAGCCCGAGCGCGTAGTGGAAATGTATTGAACAGTTGAATTTATGATAATTAATGGAATAAAGTTGACTTTGCTCAACATTTTTGGTAAAGGGACCCGGACCAGGACCCGTGATTTGACGGTCTCGGAGGGTCCGTAGGAAAATATGGGACCTGGGCGTATTCCCGGAATCGAATTCCGAGGTCCCAAGTCCGAGAAATGAATTTTTAAAGAAAATTATTTTCTGAAAATAAGAAAGACTTTTGAAAATGAACTGTGATGTGAAATCTGTGTTACCGAGCCCGTGTTATGGTATCGGAGCCCGGAACAGGTTCAATATGTGTTATCTAAGTTATCTGTAAAATTTGGTAAGAAACGGACTTGGTTTGACGTATTTCGGATCAAAATTGGAGAATTTAGAAGTTTATGAAGTTTGAGGAAATTCTATGAATTTTTGAGTTTAATTCATTGTCATTGATGTTATTTTAGTGGTCTAATTACTCGAATAAGTTCGTAGGATGATTTTGATGTCGTGTGTATATTTGATTTTGAGCCCGAGGGCTCGGGTGAGTTTCGGATAGGTGTCGGGGTGCAAAAGAGTTGGAAAGACTCTAGTTTTTTATCTGTTTCTGGTGTTCTGTGTTTTGCTCTCCGGGATCGCGGTGTGACTCATGCGATCGCGATGTGTCTATGGTTGGGGGTTGGGAAATTACCCTACGCGAACGCAGGGCCTGGGTTGCGGCGGAGCCTGGGGGCAGTACACTATGTGATCGCGAAGGGCCACACGCGAACGCGTAGGGCAAATGCGGGTTGGGGGCTGGGTTGCTATTTTGCTCACTTCGAACGCGACCTCTGTATCGCGATCGCGATAGTCCGTGTTGGTATACTCTGCGATCGCAATCCCTTCTTCGCGATCGCGATGGTCAGTGTCCAGTACTCTCCACGATCGCAGCCCTCTCTTCGCGATCGCAAAGGCTTTTTTTCGCCCTGTCATTTTAAAGCCTTAAAAACAGAATGTAATTTCGGGATTTCTCATATTTTTCACCCTCTCCTTCTTCTCCAAGCCCCATAGACGAGTTCCAAGCTACTCTCCCTCCATAACCACTTAGTTAAGTGATCTTAACTCTAGTTTCTTCCATTTTCCTTCATCAATCACTAAATTCTAGAGTTAGGGCTTTTGAAAATTTTGGGAATTCAACCTCATTTTGGGGTCGGATTTCAAAATAAATTGTATATTCGGGTTCATGGGGGAATGGGTGATCGGATTTTGGTCTGAACCTCGAGTTTGGACCAAGCGGGCCCGGTGTCGAATTTTGGTATTTTGGAAGAATTATGGGAAATGTATAATTAGGCTTGGGGATTGAGTTATTGAATTATTATTGATGTTATTAAGTCAATTGTGTTTAGATATTATCGTTTCGGAGTCGGATTCAAGAGGAAAGGTCGTGATTGAGGGTTGACTTGCATTCTTGGAGCCGAGGTAAGTGTTTGGCCTAACCTTAGCTTGAGGGAATAGGTATAGAGTCCTATTTGCTATGTGTAATTCATGTCCAATGTATAGGTGAGGTGACGTGTACCTATATGTTGTGGTCAAGCATGCACGTGAGTCAATTTTGATGAGTTGTTTAATGTTCTTTGATATTCTCCGTGTTGTGAATTATTGGGACCCTTGAAAGTGGTACCTTGAGGTTACTTCATGATGTAGAAAGTTCTTGATTATGTGTTCGGTTGAGGATTTACTGTTGATATTACACTTTTGAGTGAGATTGGTTATAGCTTAGTCCCTTGCCGGGACAGTAGAATTTTGTTAATTATTTCTGAACATTTGGAATGTCGTATTGTTAAAATTTCATATCAATTGTTGTTTTTACACTCATCTTGCACGAAGGAACATTCTATGGCAATTGATTATATTTATGCACGAAGGAACATTCCGTGTCGATTGATTATATTTATGCACGAAGGAACATTCTGTGCCGATTGACTATATTTATGCACGAAGGAACATTCTGTGCCGATTGATTATATTTATGCACGAGGGAACATTCTATGCCGATTGATTATTATTTATGCGCGAGGGAACATTCCGTGCCAATTGATTATTATTTATGCGCGAGGGGACATTCCGTGCCGATTGATTATTATTGATGCACGAGGGGACATTCTGTGCCGAGTCATTATTGTTTATGCGCGAGGGGATATTCCGTGCTGTGTGATTTGAGGCTATACACGAGAGGTCATGCCGTGTTTTTCTCCTGTCTATTTTACTTGTTCGGGTTGATATTTCCTATTTTTCTTCTACATTTCCGTTAGTACTTGATTCTACTGTTTTAGCAATTGTTGCCCCTCTTATCCCCAGCATGTACTTCCCCGTAACTGTATTCTTGTTTATTTTATGCTATATTATTGAACTGCACATGTACTATTTGTCGTCATGGCCTAGCCTCGTAACTACTTCGCCGAGGTTAGGCTCGGCACTTACTCAGTACATGGGGTCGGTTGTACTGATGCTACACCTGCACTTCTTTATGTTGTGCAAATTATGCAGCCGGACCCAGTGGACATCGCTAATGGGAGTGTCCTTCAGTCCATTCCAGACGACACCGAGGTAGTTTCGCATGGCGTTCGTGGATCTCGGCGTCCCTGTCTATCTTTCATTCTATCTTTTATGTGTTTTCCAGATAGATACATCATTTTCTTTTCAAACTGTTGTTTTTAGTCAAATCTTAGACTAGTTCGTGAGGTTGTGACTCCACTTCTGGGTTGTACTTAAAGGGATTTATGTGTTATTAGATATTGTTATTTAGACTTATGTCAATGCTTCCGCACTTTATCTCTATTATCTAGTAAGTGTTTGTTATTTTCACTTGTTAATAAATCAATTCAGTTAACACGTTGGCTTGCCTAGCGGGTGCAACGTTAGGCGCCATCACGGCCTGAAGGTGGTATTTCGGGTCGTGAAAAGTTGGTATCAGAGCACTAGGTTGCTTAGGTCTCACAACTCACGGACAAACTTGGTAGAGTCTGAGGGATAGATACGGAGACGTCTGTACTTATCCCCCAGAGGCTGCAAAGTTAGGAATAACTTCACTTTTCTTCTTTTCTGTCGTGCGATTTGAATTCTAAATGCTAATTGAGTTTCGATTCTTTTCTCTCGCAGATGGCGAGAACGCGTGCTTCCTAATCTACTGATTAGCAGCCCGACTCTCCTGTTGCAGCCCCTACGAGGGGCCGAGGCCGAGGTAGGGGCAGGGCTCAGCCCAGGGCAGCAGCCCAGGGCAGCAACCCCAGTAGAGGACCCACAAGTAGACTTTGCCGGTGAGGTTCCTACTCAGGCAGTTCCAGTTGGACCAGCTCAGGTCCCAGAGGGGTTCATTGCCACCCCGGTGGGACTCATGGAGAGTGTGGCTCAGGCTGGTCTTCTTCCTACTGCACCAGCCATCTCTCAGGCTGGGGGAGGGACCCAGACTCTGGCTACTCGCACGCTAGAGCAGCTAGATCCGCAGTTCCAAACTCCGGTACCTCAGACGGCCGGAGTAGTTTAGCCGGGCATTGTGGCCCCGACAGTTGAGGGAGCAGCTATGTCAGCAGATGCTTTATGGAGATTGGATAGATTCACCAAGTTATTCACTACTACATTTACTGGTGCACCATCAGAGGATCCCCAGGATTATTTGGACAGTTGTCATGAGGTTCTTCGGTACATGGGCATAGTAGAGTCCAATGGAGTTGATTTTGCTACTTTTCATCTTTCGGGTTCCGCCAAGACTTGGTGGAGAGACTATTGCTTGACCAGGCCAGCTGGGTCTGCACCATTGACTTGGGCTCAGTTCTCCGAGTTATTCGTGGGGAAGTTCCTTCCAGTTACTCAAAGGGAGGATCTTTGGAGGCAGTTTGAGCGCCTCCAGTAGGGATCTATGTCTGTCACTCAGTACGAGACCAGGTTCATCACTCTAGCTAGGCATGCCATTATGATACTCCTCACTGATCGTGAGAGAGTGAGGAGGTTTATTGAGGGTTTGGCTCAGCCCATCAGGCTTCAGATGGCCAAGGAGTTAGGTACTGATATTTCGTTCCAGGATGCGGCCAATGTGGCCAGGAGGATTGAGATGATTATATCACAGGGTGGTGGTCAGGGGGCTGATAAGAGGCCTCGTCACTTCGGTCGATTTAGTGGAGCCTCATCTGGGCAGGGATTCTTTAGGCAGAGGTCATCCTCCCAGCCCCTATCAGTCGGCACTTCAGGTAGCTCACAGTGCACCGCCAGCTCCTATTGGTGCACCACCAGCACCTATCAGTGCACCGCCGCTTCAGAGCTTCCACGGTGGTTATCAGGGTCGACAGAGCCAGTTCCAGAGTCAGCAGCCACATCAGCAGAGGCCTTGTTATTCTTGCGGTGGTTTGGGGCACATTTCTAGGTTTTGCCCCCGAGGTTCTGGGGGGTCTCAGTATCAAGGATCCCGTGCCATGGTTCCCGTATCAGGCGCACCCCCACCCCCTCAGCTAGTTACGGGTGGCGGTTGGGGTGCCAGAGGTAGAGGTCAGACTCATAGAGGTGGAGGACATGCCACGAGAGGTAGAGGTCAGGCCGCAGTAGGTCGACCCAGGAATGATGAGGTTGGAGGGGCTCAGCCCCGGTACTATGCTTTTCCTGCCAGGTCTGATACTGAGGCTTCTGATGAAGTTATTACAGGTATGGTTTCAGTTTGCAGCCGAGAGGCTTCGGTGTTATTTGATCCGGGTTCTACATTCTCCTATGTGTCTTCATATTTTTCCCCTTATTTNTGTCTACCCCGGTGGGTGATTCTATAGTGGTAGATCGAGTCTACCGTGCTTTCTAAGTAGATATTGGTGGTCTGGAGACTCAGGTTGATCTTTTGCTCCTTCATATGGTTGACTTTGATGTTATATTGGGGATGGATTTGTTATCCCCCTATTATGCTATTCTGGACTGTCATGCCAAGACAGTGACCTTGGCTTTGACAGGGGTTCCTCGTTTGGAGTGGAGGGGGACTCCTAGTCATTCTTCTGGTAGAGTCATTTCTTATATGAAGGCTCGGCACATGGTCGAGAAGGGTTGTTTGGCCTATCTGGCCTATGTTGTGATTCTAACGCCGAGGTTCCTTCCCTGGAGTCTGTACCCGTGGTTCGTGAGTTTCTAGAGGTATTCCTTGCTGACCTGTCGGGTATGCCACCCGACAGGGATATTGATTTTTGGATTGAGTTAGCTCAGGGCACCCAGCCTATCTCTACTCCGTCGTATCGTATGGCCCCGCCAGAGTTGAAGGAGTTGAAAGATCAGTTGCATGATTTGTTGGATAAAGGCTTCATTAGTCCTAGTGTTTCTCCTTGGGGTGCTCCAGTATTGTTTGTCAAGAAGAAAGATGGCTCGATGAGGATGTGTATTGACTACCGACAGTTGAATAAGGTTACTATTAAGAACAAGTATCCTTTGCCGATGATTGATGATCTATTTGACCAGCTTCAGGGTGCTTCAGTGTTTTCCAAGATTGACTTGAGATCTGGTTACCATCAGCTAAGGATTAGGGCGTCTGATGTCCCTAAGACAGCCTTTCGCACTCGTTATGGGCATTATGAGTTCTTGGTGATGTCATTTGGGCTGACAAATGTCCCCGCTGCTTTCATGGAGTTGATTCACCGAGTGTTCATGCCTTATTTGGACTCGTTCGTTATTGTTTTCATTGATGATATATTGATATACTCTCGCAGCAGAGAGGAGCATGAGCAGCACCTTAGAGTCATCCTCCAGACTCTGAGGGATAGTCAGTTGTATGCCAAATTCTCCAAGTGTGAGTTATGGTTGAGTTCGGTTGCATTTCTAGGCCATGTGGTATCGTCAGAGGGTGCTCAGGTGGATCCCAAGAAGATTTCAGTAGTCAGAGATTGTCCTAGACCCACCTCAGCTATAGAGATTCGGAGTTTCTTGGGCTTAGCAGGTTATTATCGCTGGTTTGTGGAGGGCTTTTCATCCATTGCAGCCCCGATGACCAGGTTGACTCAGAAGAGTGCTCAGTTCATGTGGACTAATGAGTGTGAGGCGAGCTTTCAGAAGCTCAAGACAGCCTTGACCACGACACCAATGTTAGTTTTGCCCACAAGTTCAGGATCGTATACCGTGTATTGTGATGCTTCACGGGTTGGGCTTGGTGCAATGTTGATGTAGGATCGCAAGGTGATAGCCTATGCTTCTCGTCAGTTGAAGTTTCATGAGAAGATCTATCAAGTTCATGACTTGGAGTTAGCAGCTATTGTGCATGCATTGAAGATTTGGAGTCATTATTTGTATCGTGTGCCATGTGAGGTGTTCACGGATCATAAGAGCTTACAGTATCTGTTCAAACAGAAGGAGTTGAACATGAGGCAGAGGAGACGGTTAGAGTTGCTGAAGGATTATGATATTACCATTCTTTATCATCCGGGGAAGGCCAATGTGGTGGTCGATGCTTTGAGCCGGAAGTAAATCAGTATGGGTAGTCTTGCCTATTTATCAGTCGAAGAGCGACCTCTTGCTTTGGATGTTCAGGCTTTACCCAACCGATTTGTGAGATTGGAGGTTTCTGAGACTGGCAGTGTTTTGGCCCATACCATGGCCCGTTCTTCATTGTATGACCGTATTCGGGCCAGGCAGTATGATGATCGCCATTTATGTGTTCTTAGAGATAGAGTCAAGCACGGAGATGCCAAGCAGGTTACGGTTGATGATGAGGGAGTTTTGAGGATGCAGGGTCGGATTTGTGTACCTGATGTGGATGGTATTCGTGAGTTGATACTTCAGGGGGCTCATAGTTCTCGGTATTCTATTCATCTGGGCGTCGCAAGGATGTACCAGGACTTGCGGCAGCACTATTGGTGGCGGAGGATGAATAAGTATATTGTAGCTTATGTAGCTTGGTGTTTGAACTGTCAGCAGGTTAAGTGCGAGCACCAGAGACTCGGTGGTTTGATGCAACAGATTCAGTTTCCCGAGTGGAAGTGGGAGCGTATCACCATGGACTTTGTAGTTGGACTCCCACGGATTCAGAGGATGTTTGATGTAGTATGGGTCGTTGTGGATAGGCTGACCAAGTCAGCACACTTCATTCCAGTATCAGTTTCGTATTCAGCAGAGAAGTTGGCAAGGATCTATATGAGAGAGATTGTTAGACTGCATGGTGTGTCCATATCCATTATATCAGACCGAGGTACTCAGTTTACCTCTCATTTCTGGAGAGTATTTCAGCGAGAGTTGAGCACCCAAATTGATTTGAGCACTGCAGTTCATCCTCAGACGAACGGTTAGTCCGAGCGTACTATTTAGATTTTGGAGGATATGTTGAGATCTTATGTCATTGACTTTGGTGGTTCATGGGACCAGTTCTTGCCTTTAGATGAGTTTGCCTACAACAACAGCTATCAGTCGAGCATTCAGATGGCTCCGTATGAGGCGTTGTATGGTAGACGGTGTCGGTCTCCAGTCGGATGGTTTGAGCCGGGAGAGGCTAGATTGTTGGGTTCTGAGTTAGTCCAGGATGCCTTGGACAAGGTGAAGATCATTCAGGATACACTTCGTACAGCTCAGTCCAGGCAGAAGAGTTATGCGGATCGCAGAGTTCGAGATTTGGCATTTATGATAGGCGACCGGGTATTTCTTCGGGTGTCGCCCATGAAGGGCGTGATGAGATTCGGAAAGAAGGGAAAGTTGAGCCCTAGGTATATTGGTCCATTTGAGATTCTGGACAAGGTAGGAGAAGTGGCCTATAGACTTGCATTGCCACCTAGTTTGTCAGCCGTGCATCCGGTATTTCACATATCTATGCTCCAGAGGTATATTGCGGATCCATCTCATGTACTTGACTTCAGTGGTGTCCAGTTGGACAAGGATTTGTCTTATGAGGAGGAGCCGGTAGCCATATTAGACCGGAATGTGCGACAGTTAAGATCGAAGAGTTATCCTTCCGTTCGTGTTTAGTAGAGGGGTCAGCCTATTGAGGAACCTACTTGGGAGTCCGAGCCCGATATGCGGAGCCGATATCCCCATATTTTCCCCAATTCAGGTACTTTTCTATGTCCGTTCGAGGGCGAACGGTTATTTTAGAGGTGGAGATTGTGATGACCCAAAAGGTCATCTTGTGTACATTTAGCAAGAACTGTGTTCCGAGGCCCCAAAAGCCTCTGTTAATCTCACCTCGATGTGTGTACACAGCCCGAGCGCGTAGCCGGGAAGTCTTTATGTGGAAATGTGTTGAACAGTTGAATTTATGATAATTAATGGAATAAAGTTGACTTTGGTCAACATTTTTGGTAAGCGGACCCGAACTTGTGATTTGACGGTCCCGGAGGGTCTGTAGGAAAATATGGGACCTGGGCATATGCCCGGAATCGAATTCCGAGGTCCCAAGTCCGAGAAATGAATTTTTAAAGAAAATTATTTTCTAAAAATAAGAAAGACTTTTGAAAATGAACTTTGATGTGAAATCTGTGTTACCGAGCCTGTGTTATGGTACCGCAGTCCGAAATAGGTTCAATATGTGTTATGTGAGTTATCTGTAAAATTTGGTAAGAAACGGACTAGGTTTGACGTGTTTCGGATCAAAATTGGAGAATTTGGAAGTTTATGAAGTTTGAGGAAATTCTATAGATTTTTGAGTTTAATTCACTGTTATTGATGTTATTTTAGTGGTCAAATTACTCGAATAAGTTCGTAGGATGATTTTGATGTCGTGTGTATATTTGGTTTTGAGCCCGAGGGCTCGGGTGAGTTTCGGATAGGTGTCGGGGTGCAAAAGAATTGGAAAGAATTTGGTTTTTGATCTATTTCTGGTGTTCTGTGTTTTGCTCTCCGCGATCGCGGTGTGACTCACGCGATCGTGATGTGTATATGGTTGGGGGTTCGGAAATAACCCTACACGAACGCAGGGCCTGGGTTGCGATCGCAGAGCCTGTGGGCAGTACTCTATGCGATCGCGAAGGGCCACACGCGAACGCGTAGTGCAAATGCGGGTTGGGGGCTGGGTGCTATTTTTCTCACTGCGAACGCGACCTCCGTCTCGCAATCGCGATGGTCCGTGTTGGTATACTCTGGGATCGCAATCCCTTCTTTGAGATCGTGATGGTCAGTGTCCAGTACTCTCCTCGATCGCAACCCTCCCTTCACGATCGCGAAGGCTTTTTTTCGCCCAGTCATTTTAAAGCCTTAAAAACAGAATGTTATTTCGAGATTTCTCTTATTTTTCACCCTCTCCTTCTTCTCCAAGCCCCATAGCCGAGTTCTAAGATACTCTTCCTCCAGAACCACTTAGATAAGTGATCTTAACTCTAGTTTCTTCCATTTTCCTTCATCAATCACTAAATTCTAGGCCTAAAAATATGAAATCAAGGGTAGAAAGGGGGGGTTTTGGGTAGAGTTAGGGCTTTTGGAAATTTTGGGAATTCAACCTCATTTTTGGGTCGGATTTCAAAATAAATTATATATTCGGGTTAATGAGAGAATGGGTGATCGGGTTTTGGTCTGAACCTCGAGTTTGGAACAAGCGGGCCCGGGGTCGAATTTTGGTATTTTTGGAAAAATTATGGGAAATGTATAATTAGGCTTTGGGATTGAGTTATTGAATTATTATTGATGTTATTAAGTCAATTGTGTTTATATATTATCGTTTCGGAGTCGGATTCAAGAGGAAAGACTGTGATTGAGGCTTGACTTGCATTCTTGGAGCTGAGGTAAGTGTTTGGCCTAACCTTAGCTTGAGGGAATAGGTATAGAGTCTTATTTGCTATGTGTAATTCATGTCCAATGTATAGGTGAGGTGACGGGTACCTATATGTTGTGGTCAAGCATGCCCGTGAGTCAATTTTGATGAGTTGTTTAATGTTCTTTGATATTCTCCGTGTTGTGAATTATTGGGAACCTTGAAAGTGGTACCTTGAGGTTACTTCATGACGTAGAAAGTTCTTGATTATGTGTTCGGTTGAGGATTTACTTTTGATATTACACTTTTGATTTAGATTGGTTATAGCCGAGTCCTTTGTCGGGACAGTAGAATTTTGTTGATTATTTCTGAACATCTGGAATGTCGTATTGTTAAACTTTCATATCAATTGTTGCTTTTACACTCATCGTGTACGAAGGAACATTCTGTGCCGATTGATTATATTTATGCACGAAGGAACATTCTGTGCCGATTGATTATATTTAATGCACGAAGGAACATTCCGTGCCGATTGATTATATTTATGAACGAGGGAACATTCTGTGCCGATTGATTATTATTTATGCGCGAGGGGACATTCTGTGCTGATTAATTATTATTTATGCGCGAGGGGACATTCCGTGCCGATTGATTATTGTTGATGCACGAGGGAACATTATGTGCCGAGTCATTATTGTTTATGCGAGAGGGGATATTCCGTGCTGTGTGATTTGAGGCTATACACGAGGGGTCATGCTGTGTTTTTCTCCTGTCTATTTTACTTGTTCGGGTTGATATTTCTTGTTTTGCTTCTACATTTCCGTTAGTACTTGATTCTACTTTTTTAGCAATTGTTTCCCCTCTTATCCCCAGCATGTTCTTCCCCGTAACTGTATTCTTGTTTATTTTATGTTATATTATTGAACTGCACATGACTATTTGTCGTTGTGGCCTAGTCTCGTCACTACTTCGCCGAGGTTAGGCTCGGCACTTACTCAGTACATGGGGTCGGTTGTACTGATGCTACACCTGCACTTCTTTATGTTGTGCAAATTACGCATCCGGACCCAGTGGACAATGCTAGTGGGAGTGTCCTTCAGTCCATTCCAGACGACACCGAGGTAGTTCCGCATGGCGTTCGTGGATCTCGACGTCCCTGTCTATCTTTCATTCTGTCTTTTATGTGTTTTCCAGACAGATACATCATTTTGTTTTCAAACTGTTGTTTTTAGTCAAATCTTAGACTAGTTCGTGAGGTTGTGACTCCACTTCTAGGTTGTACTTAAAGGGATTCCTGCGTTATTAGCTATTGTTATTTAGACTTATGTTAATGCTTCTGTACGTTATCTCTATTATCTAGTCAGTGTTTGTTATTTTCACTTGTTAATAAATCAATTCAGTTAACATGTTGGCTTGCCTAGCGGGTGCAACGTTAGGCGCCAACACGGCCTGAAGGTGGGATTTCGGGTCGTGACAGAATCCCTCATCGTACGTTGGGTTTTCTTCAATTTAGCAACTGGCCCAAGTACCTTAGCTTCTAGCCCAATAGCATAATCATTAATGGGTTTGTTCATACCAATACATGCACCGTCAATAAAAACCTTGTCCTCAAGGTTTGGGTTAGGAACAATTTCAGTAGCAAACCTGCCACCAATTTTCTTCATACGAAAGTGTTCTCTGAGGCTAAAAACAAGATGAGTATCACGACCCAAATTCCCAACCTCAGGGATCGTGATGGCCCCTAACACCACACTTACTAGGCAAGCCAATGTTAGAAGTCGATTAACTAATTTCCTTGATTAATTATTTGAGCATAATTAAATAAATTTCAATTGCGCCTAACTAAAACAATTCCCAACAGATATAAAATAAAATAATAATAATGACCATTTAAGAAAAACGGATCATGAACTAATTATGTAAACAACTCTAAGACTACCCCAGGATCTGGTGTGACAATCCACGAACTACTAAAGAATACTACAAATAATGGCCAAAAGAAATAGTGTAATTGTTCTGAATATAATAAAACAGTGTAAATAATAATAGGAGAAGACTCTCGGAATCTGCGAACACCGACAGATGTACCTCTTGTCTCCAAACGAATCGGGTGGTCGTCCTGGAAGCCTCTACTGCTGACTAGTACCTGGATCTGTGCAAAAGAACACAGGGTCTAGTATCAGTACAACCGACCCCATGTACTGAGTAAGTGTCGAGCCTAATCTCGGCGAAGTAATGACGAGGCTAAGGCAGGGCTTTAACAATAAACATGTGATATTAATATATATATATATATATATATCACATGTTTATTGTTAAAGCCCCGCCTTAGCCTCGTCATTACTTCTTATTGTACATATATATATATATATATATACACACACGCTCACACAATAAAACCATTCTACAGGAACAAGAAAATATATCTGAGACAATAATTATAAAACAGGAAGGAAATCTAAACACATCAATTCAAATACTAAAACAATAATAAAATAACACAACCGCCTCTTTCAGGCCTCAGCTATAACCAATCCTCAAAAAAATTCCAAGTTTTCAAACTTTATCTTTGAATAAAAGTAGTGCCAAAATATGAAAATAGTAATATAAAATAGAAAGATTCAAATCTTTGTTTTTCAAAAAACAAAATAGTAAAAATAAACATTTAGCTTTTCAAAAAAAAGAAAATAGTAAAAATAAACATTTAGCTTTTCAAATCTACTTTCTTTGAAAATCAGAAAAATATAAATGTCCTCCCTTATCGCTCCTTGTTGCAGCGTGCAACCCGCTCCCACCTGTCC